>JBBPCX010069271.1:0-11491 GCA_037974365.1 Hydrocynus forskahlii
GTGTGTGTGTGTGTGTGTGTGTGTGTGTGTGTGTGTGTGTGTGTGTGTGTGTGTGTGTGTGTGTGTGTGTTTCTTTGTGTGTGTGTGTGTGTGTGTGTGTGTGTGTGTGTGTGTGTGTGTAGTGTGTGTTTCTGTGTTTCTGTTTGTGTGTGTGTATGTGTGAGTATCTGTGTTTCTGTTTGTGTATGTGTGTGTGTATCTGTGTGTGTATGTGTGTGTATGTATGTTTCTCTTTGTGTGTGTGTGTGTATGTGTGAGTATCTGTGTTTCTGTTTGTGTATGTGTGTGTATCTGTGTTTCTCTGTGTGTATATGTGTGTATATGTGTGTGTATCTGTGTGTGTATGTATGTGTATGTGTGTTTCTGTGTGTATCTGTGTTTCTGTTTGTGTGTGTGCGTGTGTGTGTGTGTGTGTGTGTGTGTGTGCGTGCGTGTGTGCATGTGTGTGTGTATCCCTTACTTTTGATACACCATCATTCCTGAATGTTTATTTCACCAAGGTCACCTTTAATGTCAAACAGTAACTAACTTGAACAGAGTCAGTAAAGTGTCCTGTGTCCATTCTGTCTGATAACAGTCCACAGTAACCTTGGACGGGGACAAACTTGTGCACGTCCAGAAGTGGGACGGGAAGGAAACCAAGTTTGTCAGAGAGATCAAGGACGGAAAATTGGTCATGGTAAGTAGAACCTCACAGTTTGCATAGTTTCTTATTTCTTACTATGTGCAGTAGTCTTACTATGTGCAGTAGTCTTACTATGTGCAGTAGTAATTATGTGCAAAATCAAATTATGTGCAATAGTTTTACAATGTGCAGTGTTAGAACAGTAGCATTACGTTCAATATCTTTATTATTATGTGCAATAGACTCACCGTGTGAAATATCACTACTTATATCAGTATTACTGATCTACTACTGATCTCTATCACAGCAGTAACAGACTCCTAGCAGCTATTAGTGTTACTAGTAACTCACCTAACTGTAAGTTATTTATCTATAGTTTTTATACAGTATTTGAGTATATAGTATTGTGAGTTTATTTAGACTTTATATTTATATTGTTCTTGTCTTTGTGTCTCTGTGTCTGTGCAGTCAAAACATAAGCAGTTTCCACTGGAATCGATGGTTTTCTGATTCTGATGTATTTTAGCTGCATTTTAACACTTTAAATTCCAAGCCTGAGGCAGATTATTCAGGATACCACTGTCTCAAAAGGTTAAAATGTCTATGGCCTTAAATATTATGTATTATTTGGGATTTTAAGTCATTTATATTCAAAGGAATGGCCATCAGATGATTTTAAACAGTAGCAAAGAGATTATTCACTAAATGCATGGAAAATCAATGCAAACTGGATTTGTTCTGATCCATTAGGGGTTTAGTGATGCTTAAAGGAAGTAAACTGATGCAAAAACTTTGACTTTCCTTCTTTGACAGACTCTGACCTTTGAGGGCATCCAGTCTGTCCGTACGTACGAAAAGGCGTAACGCGATTTGGGCGGATGCTTCAGTCTACTCCTGGCAACTTGACATCGTTAGAGCAGCATTTTTATTCATGATATGACTAGACTGTCCCTTTTTAATACACGGGGCACCTTTTTTTAACTACTTTTTATATCAAATGCATGAGTTGTGGAGTTATCTTTGGATATTTGTGTTAAAACTGACTGAAATACACATTTGATGTCCAAAATCTCTGGGTGTCTGTCTCATTAAAAAAAAAAAAAAATTCTCATTTTCTTTCCCTCCCTGGATTCACATTAAGGCTCACTTTTCTTTCTGAGGGGTGTTTGTTGATTAACAAAATCGTACTGCGTGTGCAGTCTCGATTTTCCCAACACATTTAACCGTGTCAGGAAACGCCTGAGGCTCGCGAGTAGATTTTATACACAGGAATGATCTTAAAGGGCCCATATCATGAAAAAAAAATTCCTTTTCTTCACTTTTTTGGAAATGAAAAGGTTTAAGGTAGTAAAGTTTCCAAATATGTTTCCAAATGTGTTTCCAAATATGCAAATTAAACTGTAAAACGGTCCAAATTGTTATTTTTGTGATGTCACAATACCATATTCAGTTTGCAGCTGTTTAGCCCCGCCCTTTCACACCGGAGTTATGAGTTACGTTTCAGCTCCGGCTGCTTTTTAAATAAGAAATATAGGACAGCCAATCAAAACAGACATCAATAAGATGCCTCAGTCTTGAAGGCACAGTGATAGCCCATTTAAAGCTAATGGATATGGAAAGGTTGGAAAATAGTGGTGTAAAAATGAATGATAACTGGTTTGGCACATAAAACCTTTCAAAGTCGTTAGAAAAGAAAAGTTACATTAAATATTAGAAAAGAAAAGAAAAGTTACATTAAATATAGTTACAAAAGAAAAGTTACAGTAATTATACATTAAATTGTTTAATTATTACTTTATTAAAATGATTAATAGTATGGATAGTTTGGCTCAATATACTGACTGATATATATCAACATAACAGCCCTGAATATGATTCTTCTCACGTATGACAAATGTTCTAATTTGTAACTGTTATATGAGTATTTAATATATCTATATAACTTACATGTAACTATACAGCAGGACAAACCACACATCTCATGTAACATTGTGGCCAGTGTTGGTACAAGCAGAAAATGCCTGGCATGTCAGTCTGTAGATAGTGAGTGTATCTAATGGCTATTGACCTTGTGGCAGAAATGTGGCTGCCTCTGCCCTCTGATGCTGCCAGTATAGTTTAGGATGCCACATCAAGCCTGTTCCTGGGGGCTGTAAGGAGACCACAAGTCCGGTCCACCTTAATGAAGAGCTGCAGGAAGTTTAAGAGAAATTTTGAGGATGAAAAATCTTTGGTGACCATTGACTTCTAGTTTTATCGACATTAGCCTTGTTGTTTGGCTTCTAAGTCAAAAAGAAGCAAAACATGCGTCGGCTGACTGACTACATTAGTGGAATTATTCTTTTGAAACACCTGAAAGTGAATTAAAACCATGCAAAACCACTTAATAGATTATGAAGTTGATAGTAGCAAAAACAATGTTCAGCTAATATAGTAACAATATAGCAATAATAGAGTAAAAATGGAGTAATAATACAGTAAATGGAATGAAAATAGAGAACTATCAGTGACAGTAGAGTAATAATATAGTAATAAAAAAGCAATAATAGAGTAAAAATAGAACAATAATAAAGAAAAAGTGGTGACAGTAGATAAACAACATAGTGACAATAGAGTAATAATATAATAATAATGTACTCATAGTGATAATATGGTCATAATAGCGAGATTATATAGTAATATATAGAAATAATATTGTTAAAACATTAGTAATAATAGAGAAATATAGCATTAATATAGTTATCATACAGTCATAGTAATAATAGACTGATAATATAGTAGCACTACAGGGGTAATATAGTAATTATATATAATAGTAATAATCTAGTAATCATAGTCATAATAGAGTACCGAGAGAGCAATAATACAGTCATAAAATAATAATAATAGTGTTTCAGCCGTAATAGAATAATCACAGTCTCATCACTGTCGTATGAGTATGTTAGAGGTAGAAGTTGTTTTCTAGCCAAAAATAAATAAGCAAACAAACAAAAAATTAAATAAATAAAGCACAGTTACCATACAAAGGTGAAACCATTGTACATTTTAAAGAGACCACTCTCTCTGATAGATGAATCAGGGTTGGTCCACTGACTGTGATCGGAACTTTGACCCAAGACTGAGCGTTTGTCTCGCTCTGAAAACTTTTGAATGTTTTACGTCTGTTGCTTGGTTGTGTTTCTGGGTGAAGTTGGACACTTTTGAAATGTTCCTCAGTCGGTTACTGAGTGTGGCTGACATGCACATGCAAGTCCGGGATTTGGAAAGAGGTCCTTAAGAGCCGCTTCCCAAACTTTACCACCCCGAGGCCTTTGAAAACTGGCAACTTCATAAACTTCAGTCAACTTCATTCGCCATGGAGCGTCGGCGCTCTCTCTCTGTTGTGCCCTGATACGCGTTCTAGAGGGTTCTACCCCAACAAGTGTCCGCGCTGAACTGAACTGAACTGAACCAGTTTTAAATCTTCATTTGCATTTTTGCAAAACGCTTCAATCGAATTAGCCTGAATAGACGTTTTTTTGGGGTTTTGTTTTTTTTTTTGCTCAGGCTGCTTTTTTTTTTTGTATAAGCAAATGACTTAAAAAGACTGAGGCCATTTAGTGTCGGCCAACTTTATCAACTGCTGAACGCTGAAAAGGTCTGGAGAGCACAGGCTCGCCTCTGTTCGGAGGGTCTTCACTCGACTTCTCGACTCTGAAACAAGAAAACACAGAACATTACAATCATATAAAGAACAGATGTGTCTGTGTGTCTGCGAACTCTCTGAAAAATAAAGGTCTTAGCCTGCATTTGTAGTTTCTGGGAAACATTTAATGGCAAAAAAGACCCTTTATTTTATGCATTAAGGTTCTTTACTCTTAAAAGTTCTTTTTGCACAAATGCGAACAGAAATGGTTCTTTTAATAAAAGGGATAAAAAAAGAAAAAGTTTCTTTAGGGAGCCAAAAGTGGCTCTTCTTTGACAATGCTCCACAGAACTCCCAACCTTTCTCTTTTTCTTTCTCTCTCTCTCTCTCTCTCTCTCTCTCTCTCTCTCTCTCTCTCCCCCCCCCCCTCTCTCTCCCTCTCTCTATCTATCTATTCAATCACAGTTTGTGAACACTTTAGAATGGGGAACACATAACCGCAGTGGTGTGTCTGGCAGGGTTTCAGGGAGAAAGTTGCTGCTCTCCAAAAGGAACAATACTGTCCATCTCCAATTCACTAAAGATCATGTGAACAAGCCTGAAAGCCACTGAAAGAATGTTTTTTAGACGAATGAGTAAGAACTTTTTGGTTTAAATGGGAAGTTTTAGGTTTGAATAAAGAAAAACTCTGCATTCCAGCATAAGAACCTTATCTCGTCTGTGAAACATGGTGGTGGCAGTGTCATGGTTTAGGCCCGTTTTGCTGGATCTGGGCCCGTCGGAGCAATGGATTCGGAATTACACCAGTAATTTCTGAAGGAAAATATCAGCATGTCTGTCTGTGAACTAATTTGGTCATAGAGTGAAACCACAACCCTCAGCACACAAGGCGTTCCACCAAAAAACGGTTAAAGAAGAAGAAAGTGAATGTTTTGGAGCGTCCAAATCAGAGTCTTGATTTTAACCAAGTAGAAATGTTGTGGAAGGACCGGAAGTGAGCAGTTAATGTGAGGAGAGCCACCAATATCTCAGAGCTGACACACTTCTGTACAGATGAATAGGCTGAAACTGTTTAGGACTGATCATTAGTCACCAGAATCGTTTAATTGCAGTTATTGCTGCACACTGGATACTGCATGCAGGGTCACATACTTGTTCCCACTCACAGATCTGTAATACTGGGTCATTTTCCTCAATAAATAAACAACCAAGTATAATATTTTTGTCTCATTTTTGAACTTTTTTGTCTTTATCAGCTTTTAGGACATGTTATAAAATCTGATGATGTTTAAGGTCAATCTATCCATCTATCCATCCATCTATCCATCTGTCAGTCTATCCATCCATCTATCCATCCATCTATCCATCTGTCTATCCGTCCATCCAGCATCTGTCTATCTATCTACCCATCTATCAGTCTATCCATCTATCATCTATCTATCTATCTATCTATCTATCTATCTATCTATCTATCTATCTATCTATCTATCTATCAATCTATCTATCTATGTATCTATCTACCCATCTATCAGTCTATCCATCTATCCATCTATCTGTCTATCTATCTATCAATCTACCCATCTATCAGTCTACCCATCTATCAGTCTATCCATCTATCTATCTATCTATCCATCCATCCATCCATCCATCTATCTATCTATCTATCAATCAAGCAAGCTGTGCCAGGCTCAGGCTCAGATGTAGAGAATGACCTGTAGTAACCTCCCCCAGGACGTGCTCTGGCTCGTCTGCTGCTGAAGATAATCTCATAATCTCCCTGGTGTCGTTACGTAGAGCATCATTCGACTGATTTGGCCAACCGTGTGTTCAGATGCTGCCGCCGAATTTAAACATGCATTTAGACTTGGGAATTTCTTCAGATTTCTTTAAAGAATTCCTTATTTTCTTGGATATTTGGGAATTACAACAGGTGCTTTGGGTTTTGGTCCAAATCCTATATTTAAAAATGCTTTCCTTTTTGTGTCCAAAGCCGTTAGCACTCGAGGAGGCCTTTACATTAGAGATGTCCATTCAGTGTGCAGCCGCGCAGCAGGCTGTCTGTGAATGGACTGATTTGCCCACAAAAGCGCCGTAATTGGAGTGGAAACTAATCAGCCATTGTCTTCTGAGTTCACCTCTGACCAAACGCCGGCCTCCGGACTTCTAGCTGCACATAATGGCCTAATTGATGTGGATCGTGTGGTGCGATTGCGATTATGTTTGGTGTTTTTTAATCCCCTGTTATGATGATGCAGTTGCTTCAGAATAGTTGCAAAGATGCTTTTGAGGGGAATTTACTCCATGTGGCCGCAGGAGCTGTTACATCATCTCTGTTGTGGTTCCCTGGACTCCAGCGGGCTGCTGTGTGTTTGGAGATGAATGTGTGTCAGTACGGGGGTTAGACCGCCTCTGCATGCTAATCCTCATCAGGAAACAGTTTGGCCATATCTTTCTAAACACAGTTCTCTGACTGTCATTCATTCATTCATTCATTCATTCATTCATTCAATTATTCTTTCAGTCACTCACTCACTCACTCACTCACTCACTCACAATTCCTTAATTAATTCATCCATTCATTAATTTATTGACTTATTCATTCACTTATTCATGTACTCACTGATTCATTCATTCATTCAGTGATTAATTAATTTATTTATTGATTTGTTCATTCATAGATTCATTGATTCATGCATGTAGGCATTAACTCATTCACTTATTCACTCACTTATACATATATTATTCATATATTAATTAATTGATTCCTTCATTCATTCATTTACTCATTCATTGATTTCTTTATTCATTTATTCATTTACTCATTCACTGATTCCTTTATTCATTCATTCATTTACTCATTCATTGATTCCCTCATTCAGCGATTCATTGATTCATTCTTTTTCATTCATATGTGCATTAATTAATTAATTAATTCATGTATTCATTTACTCATTCGTTGATTCCACCATTCATTGATTCATGTATTTATTTATTGATTTGTCCATTCATTGATTCATGCACGTATGTATTAAGGCATTTTAATTCAGGCGTTTATTCACTTATTAATTCACTTATTCACTCACTTTTCATTTACTCATTCATTGATTCCTTCATTCATTAATTTACTTGTTAATTGATTGATTGATTCATTCACTTATTCATTTACTCATTTGTTGATTCCTTCATTCAGTGATGCATTGATTTATTCTTTCATTCATTGATGCGTGCATTCATTCATTCATTCATCCATCCATTCATTCATTCATTCATTCATTTACTCATTCTTTGATTCCTCCATTCATTGATTCATTCATGCATTCATTCATGCATTCATTCATTGTGTCCATGTTTTGAAGTGTCCTATGGGACATTTTTCTGTTTTCAGCTTTGAGCCCATTTTTCTGCTCCCTGAATCTTTTTCAGGCCCGTCTGAGGCTTCTGGCTTCTGTAGCAGTTTGTCACCCAGCATGAATGCTCGCTCTAATCATTTTTTTTCCCTTTTCAGCATCCTGCTGAGATCCAGGTCTAACTTTAAGCCGATTTTGGCTCGTCTTTATGGACTGAGAGTAGCCCGTTCCCTGCTGGCCAATGGCCTGCGGGCTTTAGAGTGACATCACTGTCAGATGATGCCATTGCCAAGTGTCATGAAAGGAACGGAGGCCTTTGTCCTGTGTGAAAAGAAAAGAGGCTGTGAAGGTCTGGGAAAGACTGGAGCCTCCTCCTCCGCTCGCCATGGGAACTACTAACGGCGAAGGAAAAATATTTCACCGGACAATGGGCAGATTGTAATCAGGCAGCGGTCCAGGACTACAGTGCGGCCCACCGAGGGGAGCGGCCTCAGAGTAGTGGCACTTATTACTACATCAAACCCTGCAGTGATTAATGACATAATGACAATGATGTAAGAGGAACGTTATTGTTTTAATACCCGACGCTGAACCGCATTCACTCACTGTCAGTCAGGTTTAAAACCCGGAGCTCCTCTTTAGCACCACTTTAGTGTGATAAGATTTAATTTCTTTCCTTTATAAAACATATATGAGAGCATCTTCTGCATTTATTTAATGCCATATTTAAACAGTGCCTTTGTTATTTATTTATCAGTTATTTCTGTGCTTTATAATTGGTAAATATTATTATTAATAAAATTGCTATTGAAAATAACAAATAATAACCAGGAATTATACACAGTATAGCACCACTTAACTGGAACAGTTATACGATATGATCGCAGCAATTCCTATAATAATAGTAATAATAATAATAACAATAAACAATATTGAATATTATTGTTAGTAGTAGTAGTAGTAGTAGTAGTAGTAGTAGTATAACAGTAATAATAATCTTAAATATGAACTACACAAGAAGTAACATCCTGTACAGACTTAAAAATGGTGTACAGTTTTTTATTTGCTGGGTTCAACATATTGGAAAAATGTTCTATAAGTTTTGCAAAGTCCAGATTTGATATTTTTTTTACTCACAATGTGTTAAAAAAAACTAATGAAAATCAATCAAACATGCAGTTTGAACAGGATCGTCAAAATCAGAAAACTTTTTTGATCCTGGAGGAAATTGCTTATGTTACAACAGCACAGAGACACAGAGACACAGAGACAAGAACAATATAAAATATAAATAAAAAGTCAAAATAAAAAATCTAAACCAAAAAAATCTGTAGAAAAGAAAAAAAGCTCAATATGAATGTTATATACAGAAACTCTGGTATAAATACTATATATAAGTAATACAGTTGAGTGAAAAACACAAATGGCAGTTTGAAGTAAGTTATTGCACTTATTAGAGATCAACAGTAATATTAAGTAATAAAAAGTAATATTGACCTAAGTAGTGATATTGCACACGAAAACTATTGCTCCTAAGATACTGCACATAATGAAGTGATTCAGCTCGCATTTAGAAAATGTCACATGATACTGCACATGTTTAACACCTGATAAGAACAATATTGCACAATGTTGCACATAGTAGACTGTTGCACATCGTAGCAAAATAATGCACATAGTCTTTCACATAACGAGAGTTGTTTAACCCGGTGAGAAAATATACAACGTCAAAGGTTTTATACACGGCTGTAAAAGTAAATACATAAATAAAACGAAGACAGAGAAACTGCACACAGTCTGGGGCGGCCCATGTCTGAGACACTGAAGAAACACCGAGGTCACTGATCTCAGGGCAGTTTTTATTGCATTTTTATCTCCGAGGGAACATTTAACTGAGGGGTATTTTCAGGACAGCTCCAGTTCTGCACTGGCCAAGCTGGTGCTTTTCTCCAAAACGTGTGGGACTGTTCGAGAATGCCAGAGCCGCGACACACTCGGTGTCCTGCAGGGCATGCTAATGGACCCCATCAAATACCTTCACTGACTTTCCTCTCCAGACATCCAGACACACCTCTATCAAGGATTCCAAAACTTTCATCCCATCAACTTAAATGGAGAAATGGTCTGATGCTTGGTTTTATTGCTATATTTTAGATAATTTAGACTGTGGTGATGTTTAAAAGCTGAACTTGAGGCCTGTTTTTCTCCACCCTGCAGTGTGTGCACTCCAACACTGCCCCCCTGTGGTGACTCATGGCTACTACATCAAGCCTAAGGTGGATCAGAGGGATAGCAAGTCAAGTCAAGTCTGTGTTTGTCAACAGGGCAGGATGGCATACAGGAGCACTGAGAGTGAACATTGTGAGGACAGCGTCAGATACTGTATTCTAACATCAAGGTAATTATATATGCAAAAGGACTAAAGGGATTGGAACAAACAACAACTGTGCAAAAATGTCCAACAAAATGTAGCGACAGGATAAAGAAATGTTTATCAGTATGTAAAGAGAAGAATAGTACGGTGTGATTTGGTTTATGTGGATGGGTGTCAGATCAAGTGCGGTTCTTGTTCGTGGAGGAACCGTTTGTGTGTTTGTTAATGTGTGCGTTCAGAAGAAAGAAGAAAGTTCAGGAGTGTGTTTGAGTGTGTTCCGACTTAGTCTTGTGGCCTGGGGAGGAAACTGTCCCTCATTCTGGGCGCAGGCCTGTAAGATGCGGAACGCTTTGCCAGGCGGCAGGAGGGATGAGAACAGGTAGCGCAGATGTTCCTGACAGAAATTAAAGAGATCCAGATGATCATCTTGATTGTTTTCACAATCTGCTGGAGGGTCTTGTGTTCCAAGATGGTACAATTCCCAAACCAGGTTGTGATGCACAGGATAGTCCCTCTGCAGAATATGTTGAGGATGGGGGGGGGGGTATCTCTCTGTCTCCACAAGAAGTAGAGGCACAGCTTTCTTGGTGACGGAGCTGCTGTTGAGGGTCCATGTGAGGTTCTCCTCATCAGAGAAAATGGTGATCTGGACAGCAGTCAACATTCAGTGGAGAATGACCACAGTGTGCAACAACCACCTCCTTTTTGGGGGCAGCTGGTGGCCTAGTGGTTAGGGCGTTGCCCCTGTGATCAGAAGGTTGTGGGTTCCGATCCCAGCACTACTAGTGGCTCCACTGAGGTACCCTTGATTGAGGTACCGTCTCCACACACTGCTCCCTGGGCACCCCCTGTTGGTGGCATCCCCCAGCTTCACTTGGTGAATGGGTTAATTACAGAGAAAGAGTTTCACACTGTGTGCTGTGGTGTGTTCATGTGTAACAATAAGGGTCCACGTTACTGTATTTTAAGAAAGGTTGTTGGCGGTGAATGTAGTGTTAGGAGTCTTGCCCAAGGACTCTTATTGGTGTAGAGTGGTGTGGTAGGAATCAAACTCCACTCTCCTGCTTGGAAGGCAGCGATGCTATTCACTACACTAACCACTCCCGGCTTCGACTCCATTTATAACAGTGTATTTGCAAATATGTAGTGACAACAGTGCAGGGACGGTGACAAAAGTTGAAATGTATCAAAAGCTTTTCTTGGGATATATTATAAAATATTTTTTTTAATATATAGTTTTTTTTTTATATATGTCATCATGAGTTTATGACTCAACCCTCTTCTCAGTTTATGGCCAGTCATCCCAAAACTCAAACCAGCGGAAAGTTTTTCTGTTGCTTTCACTATTGTGGTCTTATAAATATATATATATAAATAAGAGACCACTGCAATTTATTATTAAATCAGCGTCTCTATGAGTGTGAACCCATTCCATGCCAGTGCCTGTTAAATTCCTACACAAGCTCCTCATTCTGCTTTATGAGGGACTGATTAGAGATCACCTGAATCACATCTTATTT
>JBBPCX010069272.1:0-11490 GCA_037974365.1 Hydrocynus forskahlii
TCTAGACTGTTTTACACTGTTTATATTTACTGAAATCAGAGTTTACTGATACACTCTGAGTTCTGAGGGTTAACACCAGTGCTAGACTGTTTTACACTGGATATATTTACTGAAATCAGAGTTTACTGATACAATGTGAGGGAGGGAGAGAAGGAGAGGGAGAGAAAGAGAGGGAGAGAAAGAGTGGGAGAGAGAGAGGGAGAAGAAGAGAGAAGAAGAGAGAGAGAGGAAGAGAAAGAGGAATAGAGAGAGAGAGGAAGAGAGAGAGAGATAGAGAGGAAAAGAGAGGAAGAGAGAGAGGAAGAGAGAGAGAGAGAGAGAGAGAGAGAAAGTACAGTTTGTAGAGGTTCTTTCAGTTTTTTCACAGTGTTTAGGTTAAACTCGCTCTCTGAGATCTACCGTCCGGGCTCCGCCTGATTCACACACAGAATCGCTGCCAGTTTGTAAGAGTCTGTGCCAACTGTACTGGAGAGTGGAGGGAGAGAAAAGAGGCAACAAAAGAGAACTTCTTAATCCCAGGAAAGCTTCTTGTGTGGCTTTGTGGGGCGAGCAGTGCAGGATTTTTCTGACACATTCTGGGAAATGTTCTCTGGACGCTGAGCTCCAGTTTTCAGTGACAGTTTCAGATTTACACAAATCTTTCACTGCTCTTCAGGTCTTAAAAGAAAGTCTAAAATATGACCTTCCTTGATGTTTTTTATATTTACCTTTAGCTCTTACAACGGGAGCGACATGGACCTGGAGCTGTAGTGCAAATCAATGGTAAATTGATGCTGCAAAACAGCTCCTTATATGGAAGTTCCCCCGGTTTGTGTTGGCACTCGAGGTGTCAGACGTCATGCTGAGCTTTGTGTGGTGTTCCTGTGTCACGTAGAACCAAAGTTGTTATAATAAAAAAAATGTGTAAAAATAATAATAACCACTACTGGGATTTTAAAAATGGTGTGAATGCCCATAAAGAACAAAAATGAAAAATTGATTTTATTTTAGGTCTGAAAAAGCACAAGATCTTTGATCTTTAAGGATAGTCTCCGCCCACAAATGGGTGAGGAAAACCCGCAGAGGGTGGGGCTCCGGAGAGCGGCTGAGAATAATTTCCAACTCACAGTGCAGTGCAATGTGCTTGGTGATTCCTGGAATAAGCTGTTTGTGAGTTCTGGTTGATAAAAAGCTTTTCAGTTCTTGTACACTCTTCATTAAATCCTTTTGTTCGTAATTTTTTCTTTCCATTTATTTGATAAGAGAAAGTATATGCAATACGTCTTAAGCCACCACTCATTTCTTCATCTTTTGCTTCCACATATCCAGAATGTCTTGTATTTTACTGTGGTCTTGAGGAACAGTTCTCCAGGCTTCCTGAAGGACGTTCAAAGACTCTCATTTCCAGTCCAGTCCCTGAACCTGACCAGTTTCAGAGGAATGTTTTTGGAGGGTATTCCATGAAACAGGATTAAGGGAAAGTATGGCTTGCTTTCCCTTACTTTCCCTTGAATTAAGACAGACTTTCCCTTACTCCTGTTTCATGGAACACCCCCAGGGTGCGAACTAGGGGGAGCAGGGGGAGCTATAGCTCCCCTAGTGGTGACATGAGCTCCCCTGGAAACACGATTTGTGAAATTTTGAGGGAGCTCTAAAATATTGATATGATGACCAAACAAATGTCATTTTGGGCATGGGTTTTCTCATAGGTGTAAAATAAGTAAAATAAAATTATATTTAGAGCTTATTACTCCTGAAAAATCGTAGCCTGCTTGCACGGTCGTGGGGGCGTGGCCTGCAGCCCCGCCCACTGCCCCCCCACTCACACCAGCTCGTTTAGTCAGCAATATATGTTTACAAGGCATTGCTGCTGACATGTCAAAAAGAAGAAAACAACAAAGTGAAACAATGTAAGTTTTGAGTTGAGAAGCCTAATTTTAGGTTGATTTAATTAAACAGTCAAACGTTACTTTGGGGTCCGTGGATTATTTATTATCAGGTGGATTGAAGTTTGCGTAGCCCATTTATGTGCATATGCTCGGGAAATCTGTCAAAATGAAATGAACCTGATCCATTGGGGCATTTCATGTAAATATTGTACAGACCTATAAATGGTATCACCCATGTGCACCGAACCAGCATTCAAACTTTAGCCCCCCACCCGGCTCCCCTGGAGACCGTGGTATAGTTCGCACACTGGTTAAGACACAGTGACCTAGGTACGACTCATTCAAGCAGAACAAAGAGCCTCTAACTGAAGTCCTGAACCAGTGAAGAACCAGGAGCAGATGATTCCAGATGATCAGGCGGTGATCAGTATACTGGTGGTGCTGAATGCTGAGTGGTTGGAAATCCTTTATCTAGGCTCCTTGTGTCTTTAGACACTTTGCAGCCTGTTGCAGTAAAACATTTGTTTTAATTTCTTCAATTTAATCTCCTCATTGTGACAAAGATAAAACAGGCTGACAGGCATGAAATTGTATTTTTGAAAATAGGATTTTTGTGCCAACAGCATGATTTAAAGGAAAATATACAGAAGCGAGAGGGGGATCAGGACTTTTGCACAGTACTGTACCAGAGTCATTTTTCATGAAGCCTTCACTTAGTTTAGGAATCATGGTATGTTCATATGAAGGCTGTGTCATGTTCATAAACAGTGATTGGCCCATCTCAGTGCAAAGATGGATTTATGATTCAAGTGAAATTAAACTCAGAGGGAGCCGGGAGAGCTTCCTTCTCCCTTTTCGTTCTGGTCAGAAGAGAAGATGAGAGAAGGTGAAGGCCTGAGCTCTCCTGATCCAGGGCCTGTAAGCCGTGCCATGCTGTCAGGATTCCTCCATTCCTCATTTATGTTTAATGGCACCTCCCTGACGCAGGTGCTGTCTGATTTCTAGCAGCTTTAGCGTTCACTCAGCCACAAAGTCTCGAAGGGAAGTGCAACGCGCCGTGTTTGATCAGATGTTGTCAGCTCGTCTGTACACGGCCCCGGAGAGGCCGAGAACAGAGGCTGCGGCCGGAGTGATGGACGCTGAAAGAACATCTGACCCAGCAAAAAAACCCAAAAAAAACCAACAGACCAGACAAACTCACACAGCGGCTTTTTTCCACGGCTCAGTGAGTAGGCGTCTCTTCAATCCAAACCTTTGCTTTCATTTCTTCCCGCTGCACAGAGGTGCCGCTCCAATCCGCACACTTAAAAGAGAAGCATTTGAGGGTGTCACTGCTGGCAACTGTGCAGCCGCCAGACTGAGTGAATTTCTTTCTCATACGAATGAAAGATTTACAGATCCAGTGAAGGTGCTTTTGAAATTGTTTCTTAAGGCTTTTGAAATGTATTTGATCATTTATATTGAATCATAAACAGTGTGCTGAGATTCTCAGTTGATTAAAGCTTGGGCTTTTGAATGTGTAATTTACCAACGGCTGCAAAACAATATACAGTAAACCCCCGCTTAGGAACTCCTGCAGTGCTAGAATGTAATAAACAGATGTTACCCCTGTATAGACTGTACTGTAATTTATGCGCACACGTTTTCTTTGGTTTGCGCTGTTGTTTTCTTTGGTATGAGCAGGTAAATACAGTAATAAATTCATTTAACTTACTGTAATAAAAATACAG
This sequence comes from Hydrocynus forskahlii, assembly GCA_037974365.1. Taxonomy (NCBI): domain Eukaryota; kingdom Metazoa; phylum Chordata; class Actinopteri; order Characiformes; family Alestidae; genus Hydrocynus; species Hydrocynus forskahlii. The sequence goes on from JBBPCX010069272.1 coordinate 3,599, forward strand.
GGCTTTAAGAAGAACAAAACGAAAAACACAAGAACACTCGAGACGCTCCACGGAGAAATTCTGGACTGCAGCTGCGTCAAAGGGCAGCAGCCAATCAGCAGCAAGGAGAAATAAATAACATTCTTGGATTGGCTACGTTCAAACCTCCCGCCTCTGAGTACAGGTGATGAGGGGGTGTGTGGCGGACGAGGCCCGGACATCACAAAAGCAAAAAAATAGTGGAGGATATCTGCAGTTTCCGCATTAGGGTGGGGGAAAAAATCAGCGACAGACTGAAGTCGCGACTGCTGAGCCGTGATTAAGTGGGGGTTTACAGTATGGATATATATATATATGAATAAAACACAACAACATATATACTGTAAAAACAATATAGCAATTACATACTCTTGACACATCTGGGAGGTTGACTTTTGATCAATGAAATCCTTGGAGTCAATTCATTTTTTTTTTTTGATGGACATTTTGACAGATGCATGTGCAGGGAACAGCTGCACTGCATATGTATACACTATACATTTACACACTGTATCTTCTGACTTTGTATGTATAAACAAAACAGTCAGTATTTCTTTACTGGTTTCAGAGAAGCAGCTCCACATCATGATGCTTCCACCACCATACTTCACTGCAGGTTTGGTGTCCTAGTGATCATATGCATAACTTCTCTCTTTCCAAACATGATGAACTGACTTCTACCTTTCCTTATCAAATTTACGTTTTTATCTAGATATGTGTACTTCTGTGGGATAGCACTTTCTTTCATAGTCTGTTAAGTTGTTGGTATTAAGTGAGGTACAAGCACCACTGTATTGGGTCATTATTCTGGGTCACATAATTGTAAGATCCATTAATACTTTGTGTAAAAATCAAAGTAAGTTTCCAGACAGTCTAGCTAAATTACACTGAAATGTCTACTACGTTCTAGATATTAAATTAATAAAGGCCATATTAAAGTATCTGACACTTGCATAATTATTTGGAGAAACCAGGCTGTAATTACAGGCTCACACTAACTTGCACTGTAATGTCTCATGTTTAATCAAGAAAGTAAACCTTTAAACAGTAGTTAATGGGGTAGCAGGTAGGTATGTGGGATAAAATGCAGTGCGACAAGACAATATGGGTGTATTTTAGTATATACCTGGATCTAGTTTGTGCAACAAAGCATGAGAATTTACAGTAGATACAGTTTTCTTCTGACCACCTTATCATTATATGCAATTGCCCAATTATGGGACATTTTACTACAAACTTTATCTGCCAGTATGGTTTAGTCAGACTACTATAGTATTAACCCTAATTTTCCCACAGAATTACACAGTACTTTGGAGTTTGTATCTCACACATGCCAAGATAATAGCTAGAACTTGTTGGGAGCTTCAGTGTAGTTAAACTTTACCCAGGTAAAAGCTAGAACTTATGAGACTGTAAAAGAAGGTGTTAGTAGTTTCTGATCATGTTTATATGTACAAAGTCAAAAGACATGTGTGAGTTTGAGGTAGAAACGTGCGCTGGAACTTTAAACGTCCAGCTCGAGTTCCATTGTGGTGTTTGCCAGCAAAGGCAGTATGTTCAAAAAGAGCACACGGGGCCAAGGCCACAAGACAAGTGAGCGCACATGGTTACAGTGTTTCATCTCAGCTGAGCTTTCAGCATCTCACAGACTCAGCTGTGAGGGGCCGGCGTGGAGAACAGGTTTCTCTGCTTCTCATGCTTCAAAATGCATTAAATGACTGAGTTTCCTGACACTGCGGCGGGGGTGTAATATTGTAAATCGCGGCCGAAATGATTCTGTATGGAAAGTGCTCCCCTCCCCATTCGCAGACCCACGCATTCAGTAAGTTTGTGGGGGGTGTCATTACAAAATACTCATGAAACTCAACTCATCATATAAACAAGGAGCGCGAGGTGGTAAACGATCATTTCTCTTCACATCCGTGTTCCACACTACATGAGAAACACACAATTGTGCAGCCTGCCATTTTACATAATCACCATAACCATCAAAAAACAAAAAGGCACACGACATTCGCATCCGTGATGATCTTGCCACATTCAACATGTGAGCAAAACAGATGTTTTTCTTTTCTGCACTGAAGAAGAAGTGATTGTTGCTGTTGCAAGTCAATGCGCTCTTGGCTTTGAGAACAATGCTCGAGATCTGAGCTGAAATCATTCACATATTCATGCGGCACGAAAGCGAGTACGCCTCATAAAAATACATGGATCCCTCTGGTCAGTTCTTCCAAGGAAACACTCTTTCGGGTCGGGGGGCTGCAGTGCGGGTACAGATCAAGGTTAGTAATCGGCACTTAAGGCACTGCGGTTGCAAAAAATCAGCACCGCTACACCTTTCCTGATGCAATTTGAAACACCAGCGTTGCTCCCACGAAGACACCAACAGTGGGACTCGGTGCCTGGAAAGGCAGATGATTGGTTTCTTCTTGTTTTCTGTTTGAAGGACTTCTTCTCTCGCTCCCTCAACCCCACCGGCTCCCCCCCAGCAGAAACACTGCAGCTCCTCCATATTTATAGCCTTCCCAATTTCATCGCCGCACACAGAAAGCAATAACAGATGCTGCAGGAGAGGCGACTGATTCTATTCTCTTTATTATTTTCCCATTACCCGCGTCGCCGGGGAGCCGGCGCGTGGAGAGGAGGGCTTTGTGCGCTCTCTGACCTGGTTTGATGAAGTCACACGGGAGAGCAGGTTGCAGCGACTTCAGCCACCCAGCGGTGTGGTGATGAAACCTGGCCTGGGGAGGAAAAACCGCGACGGCAGGCGCATGTTAATGACATCATGGTGGCAAGGCACCCTGAACCCCCTCTGCCACCCCCCCCCGGTGTGACAGGGCACAAAAGCTGACGAGCGCTGTCTCATTTTTCAAGGTTAGTGATGCGCAATGGAGAGGAGAGCTGTGAGAAATTACAGTCGCAGGAACACAGGAGGGGAGGATGTACCGTCTCCTTCCCCGCTAGATTGGACTCCTTCCTCGCTTTTGCTCAGCGGTCGTTTCACACTATATGTGGAGCCCCTATATAAGAAAACCCATCAGGGACGCATTCGGCTGAATCACAGAGAAGACTCTCAGCCGTGTGTATGGAGGGAGCAGGTTTCCAGGTCTTGCATTTGTCACACTAAATGGTATCAGATCTTCGTACAGAACGTAACGACATGAGGAGAAGATGAGGAGACACCGTTTTTAAATGATCATTTCATTTATTGAAGTTTTGCAACACCTGCATCACTCGCATGAAAGTGTAATTGCCTCCTCTAAACTGGCTCTGCAGCAAAAAAACACAGCCAAATGCTTCCTATTACTGGAAAACAGTCTTTCACATTGCCGAGGAGGAACTCGTTTGCACACCAGAGGGCTTTCAAGCATGAACTGCACAGTTTAAGGTCCTGCTACAGCATCTCAATGGGGTTCAAGTCTCTTCAAAACCTTAATTTAGACTCTTTTAGGTCATTCTGAGATGGTCTTCATATCACAATCTGCATAACCCAATTGTGCTTGACCATCAGATTCATGGACTATAAGGATTCTCCTGTCATGATTCTGTCAATGACAGCAAGTTGTCCAGGCCCTGCAACAGCAAACCATCTCCATACCATCACACAACCATGTTTGACTGCTAATGTGTTGAGATGATGTCTTGGAGTGGTGGTGGCCTAGCAGGTAGTATACTTGCCTCTAGACCAAGAGGTCATGGGTTCAAATCCCACATTCAGCATACCCATGCCACCACTGGGTTCCTGAGCAAGACCCTTATTTATGTATTTCTTGTGGAATCCTCTGATGTAAAGGACCTCTCTCCATGGACCAAAAAGCTTGGGGTCATCAAGGTGTTTGTTTACCAATGTGGGAACTTTCCCATGAAAAACATTTCTACCCAGAATCTTTCTAATGGTAGAAATATGAATTTCCTCCTCATTTCTTTGCTCTGCTCTTGGAGAAATTTCATTAACTTTCTTTTGTCTCTTCTGGAATTTCCTTTGCTTACACAGTCTAATACTCGATGAGTCTTTATAGTCTATATTTCATATAGCTGTAAAAGTTCATATTAGGTGATTTTTAGATTCAACAGGACTGTCAGTACCTAGTTTCCAACTACCAGATACATTTAGCTAATTGAATGATTGAGCAAATTACTTTTTTCACACTGGGCCAGTTCAGATCTTCACAAAGCCGTACAATTTAACCACTATACACACCATCCGGTCTCAAGCATTTAGTGACAAAAAGTCAACAAGTTAACGAAAACATTCATTCATAATTGCACAACATGCAGGCGGATACCTGTTTTCATAAGCAGCGGGTTTAAATGAACCCTATGAGACTGCTATTCAGGGAAAATTGCTGCCTAGCAGCTCAGCCAATTATTAGTCTGGGTAGCCATTTACTTGGCGACTTCATACAGAAAGGCAAAAAAGAAATACAGCCTCCGCCATCAAAAGCTATTATTAAACATGTGAAGAGCACATGTCGTAATGCGGGAAATTGCCTGTGTGCTTACAATACAATGCTCCTCCACAGACAGCAGACAAAAGGAGGCATCTTGGACCAGCTTGATATCAGATAAACTCCAGCCTAGTGGCAATTTTACAAAATTACGTCATGGTTTTTGTCATCTTGGCCCCATGATTGCCTCCATTGGACGGATGGCAAATAATGACAGCAATGTTCTGTGAAATGATGCCATTAGAGAGGATCTGGGCCACGCTGTTCAAACCTCCCTGGCCTGAGAGGGCTGGGGGCCCAGGCAGCGGCTGCATGTGATAAACCCGGCAGGGCTTTTACCTTGTCATGATGCATGCGATGCGGGTTCAAGCAGAGGTGGAGTGGCCCGGAGCTTTTAGAAGGACATGACAATCAGCTCACTACTGTTGGTAATGATCTGTCTTTTGAAGGCTGGCCACAAGACTCCTGATGTCTTCATCGCCGTCAAACAGAGTGTGTTCTGGTTTAACCTGCTCTTCTTGCTGTTGGTCAGGTATAATGGCGGCCCTTTCGCTTTTTCTGACAGCTGTTATCCTTTTTTCCCTCCGGTGTACATTTGGTGTGTCATCGTACATTCTAAAAAATAGAAGGGGTTCTTCAGTAAGACAAACAGTTACAGATCCCACCATGATGACGAAGGACCATGAAGGTTTAAATGGTTATTTAGACTTTAAAGAAGGTGTGATGATATCTGTTGAATAATAATAATAATAATAATAATAATAATAATAATTAGAAGAAGAAGCAGAAGAAGAAATCAGTAAAAGTAATTCACACAAAATAACATGGCAGTATTCTAATAAATAGTAATAAATAATATAATAATATCAAAACAAACAAGGCTTATTCATTTTAACGGAAAAAATGATAGAATTAAATTAAATGCCAAGCAAAAAGGACTGGAATTCTTTGTGTTACTGGGAAAAGATTTGAAATAATCAAATCGGTTTGGAATTTGGCATCTAAACTCCATGCTTATTGTTTATAAAACACATTGTGGCATTATTCATCGAGCACACACTGCACCCGAAAATATACCAACCAGCCAGAACATTACAACTACCTGCCTAATATTGTGCAGGTCCACCTTGTGCCACTAAAGACCTTAAAATGTTTTATATAGCACAACAAAGGGGTTCTGTTGTAGTTACTAGTCACACAACCTTTTGTTGTTTCTGAATGGGACTCTTTTTCCTGCATCTCATCTACAGCCTTCTTGATGATGTCCTTCCCTAATCCCTCCGTGTGTCCCTGTCCTTCAGAACTGATGATGAATGTCACTCAGTGCCATCACAAATATCATATAAACAAAGAAGTAGAACAAAAAAATGCACAGTGCTCTCTCTCTGTCTCTCTCTCTCTGTCTCTCTCTCTCTCTCTGTAGAGTAAATGAGAGAGAGAGAGTGAAACAGAGAGAGAGCACTGTGCAAAATTCTTGAGCCACCCCTAATCCCTCCTTGTGGCGTCCGTCCCTGTCCTCCAGAATCGATGATGACTGTCACTCAGTGGCGCTTTCCCGCGGCCCCCTGCGCTGGCTGACCTCCATGCATATCAGTCTCAGCCACCATCTGCAGAGCCTGAAGCTTTCTGACAGGCCTCCACCACTCGCCGCTCAGTCCCAGCACACTCGCCTGACTCGGTGCCAAACACCGGTGCCTAAACCCAAGCCAGACGCTCGGGCACCTCCGTCCTCCTTCTCCGCTTTCACCTCCTCAAAGTCAGACAGAGGGGAAGATAACTGCGCTTGACCCAAATCGCTCACAGCCACGTGGGGCTCGCTGCATTGTTACCGTTTGGTGTCAGCTGGGGTAACCCTGACAAATTAGAACAGGAACACCCGGCAGAGCTGGACTTGGTCAGTGATGATTTGGCAAACGTGTGATGATGCAATGCTGGTTTGCACCTGAGGCTCTTTCATAGAAATTCATTTCCAGGCAGTGGAATCATTCGTCCCATGCTGTTATGAACACTGCGTGTGGTGAAGGAACGTATATTGAACCAGCTGGGCTCAAATGAATGCCCTAAGTATAAATTTAGCCCTGGTGATTTCTCTGAGCAGGCAGGATGGGTGGGGTGGGGGGCTCCACTCTGCCCATGGCCTTGTACCGCAGCGTTGAGCCGTCATGGCCATCAGCACACGGTGATGAAAAAGGTCGCGGTTTATGCCAGCGTATTCTTCCAGAGCCTTGATTCTGACAGACAGTATCATCCATTATAAAGTCACTAAATAACAACCATGCCCAATGTGCCAGCATCTACACACTCAAACAAGGCTGCATACACATGCTCATATCGGTTACCTAATGTTATACATCACTGTGGACTGTTTCCATTGAAATATGTATCACAATCACAAAATATTTACCTAATTCTATCTCCAGAGGCCTGCAAAAAGTCCACTGTAAAGATACTGTCAAATCAGTACTCAGTACTTAAAGTCTGAGTATTTGGTGAAGGGTTTTTAAGTGTTGGTGGTATTGTCAGAAGCTCAAATCCCACCAATGACTCAACTATCCATGGTTTGTTAAGCAACACGGTGACCTTCGCATGAATCCTGGTTTATATACAGTATATGGTACCATGGAAAAGAACAGTACTCCAGGCTTCCTGAAGGACGTTCAAGGACTCTTATTTGTGTGAGTGACCTACGTATGAATCATTCAGACAGAACAAAGAGCACCTAACTGAAGTCCTGAACCAGTGAGGAACCAGGAGCAGATGATTCCAGATGATCAGGCGGTGATCAGTATACTGGCGGTGCTGAATGCTGAGTGGTTGGAACTCCTTTATCTAGGCTCCTTTTATCTTTAGGCACTTTGCAGCCTGTCAGTAAAACATTAGTTAGTGTTTCTTTCATTTAATCTACTCAGAATGACAAAGACGTTTTGACAGGCAGAAAATGGTATTTTTGCACCAACAAGGTGATCCAAAGCACAATATGAAGAACTGAGGTGTGACTCAAGACTTTTGGACAGGACTGTACATGACAGGACTGTGTGTGCTGTAGAAGGGGACTCTAGGTCTGCACGTTATTGATGTCTCCAAGGTGTGCAGTGTTGCCAACTCAGCCTGAATCTTATGCTCACGCATGAAATTTGTTCCAGTTTCTTTCAGTCAGTCTACTCAATATGCCAAAGACAGACAGAAAATTGGAATTTTGCAACAAGGCATAAAGTAGACTGAACACTAAACATTTTTTTAAATTATAGTTCGTCTATAGAGGACCAGGTCTTCTGAGCTGATAGTGCTGGCAAGTCCCATACAGCACAAACACACACACACACACACACACGCACACGCACACGCACACACAAGCACAAACACACACACACACACACACACACACACACACACACACACACACACACACACACACACACACACACA
>JBBPCX010069273.1:0-11490 GCA_037974365.1 Hydrocynus forskahlii
ATGAGTTGAAGTTAAAAATGTAAAGATCTGAAAAAACTCCAGACCCTTGGGAAGTTTCATTCCATATGCATTAACACCAGCTAAAATTATCAAAAAAAAGAGAGTGAAGTGGAAACAAATGGCCCACAGGAGGGCCACAGGGTTAAACAAGTTTGGTGGAGGAGAGAGAGTTGGTCTGGGGCTGGGGCCACTTAGTTCTAGCAAAGGGCAATTTTCATGTCACAGCGTAGAAAGACATTTCAGACATTTATATGCTTCCAAACTTTTGGCAAAAGTGAAGTGAAGGGACCATTTGTCATATGTGAACTCGCCAAGGCACAAAGTGAGAACAGCACGAAAAACTTTCTGCAGGGGCAACTCCCTAACCACCAGACCACCAGCTGCCCCCAAAAGCTTCCTGTTCCACCATAACTGTTCCCCCGTGCACAATGTGAGGTCCACACGGTTTGAGGAATATAGTGTGGAGGAACACCGGTAACCTGCACCGAGCCCTGACCTTAACGCAAATTAGCACCTATGGAACCAATTAGAACACTGATTGTGTGAGCAACAGTATTTACTGTAAACGATGTCTTCACACATGATCATGCACCGCTTCAAGCCCTAATGATACATCCTGTTTTGGAATTACCTCAAGATAACGTGGCTGAAATGAACAACCGTGTGACTTAAATGTGACAGCACATTCATTTCGACCGGACTGAATTCCTACAAGAACTAACAATGTGCATACAATTAGTTTTGGTCATTTATTAAAATAACTTTTACAGAGGCAACAAAGCAAATAAATTTAACCATTTAACATTTAGAAAAAAAATTACTATACAAAAAAAAAAAAAAAAAAATAGCAAGTCTCCAGGATACAATGTGTACAAAACACATTTGGCCAAAAGGAATGAGGTCATTTTACATGAGGTTAACTGAAGGTTTATTAGATCATAGGGTGCATGCATCTTCTGCACCAGTAGCCTTATGCAACCAGTAGTCCTGGTTCTTGAAGCAAACAAAGCTGTAGAAGTTTTCTCCACCTTTGAGGAACCCATGCTCCGCAGCTCCCCAGGACACCGGACTGTCCACAAAGCCATGCACAGTCAGAGAAACCCAGGGGGCGAACTTTGGCTCATCAAAATACCGGCTGTTTGATGGAAACAAAAAAGCAATTTGCAGTTAATTTACACTCATCGCTATTTGATTTTCAGGACAAAAAATGAAGGCTGTGCAAGTAAACGTGTTATTATCGCATTAACGCATTATTTACTTAACGCAGTTTTGTTATTACTATTATTTTGAAAGTTTGTTGCTTTTTTATGCTGGACCACTTTCCCCTCACTCTAACAGGGACTCTCTACTGAACACAGACTGTTTCTGCTGCTCCTGATAAAAGAAAAATGTTTCTGCTGGAACCTGTTAAACAAAAAGAGAACCGGTTTATAAATGTGAAGCTGCTGTCGCTCTGCAGGAGCCTGTTCTAATGTTCTGATCGGGGCTCTGGACTCTGAGGGAACTTGTTTTTCTATAATAAACTAGATAAAACCTGAACGCCCTGCAGGGGCAAATAGCTTTGGTTTAATATTTGATTTGATTACTTTAATGTTTAAGTTGAAATTTACAGAAATACTTGAACTGTAACTGTGTTAAAGGGAACACTGCTGTTAAAATGTTTTTTTACGTGTTTGCAAACCAAATGTTATTGCACTTTTGTTCATATAGCAGGACTATTAAAATGAAAGTGCGCAATACGCTACTTTTGATTTATTGAATTTTACAGAAAATCATGCGATTAATCAATTTTACAGAAAATCATGCGATTAATCAATTTTACAGAAAATCGCGCGATTAATCGAGAGTAAAATTTTAAATCGTTGCCCAGCGTAACAAAAAGTATAACAAAACAGAGAAACACCAATGCTAAAGAAAGTGATCCTACCTGAGGTGGTCCAGCAGTCGACTGACATCCTCGGGAGAAACGAGCCCGGTCACCGTGCAGAGCAGTGCTTGACTCACAGAGCTCCGAGGCTCCGGACACACATACGTAGACAAGAAACCAGCAGCTGTGTTATCACTGCACAAAAAAAAAGCAACACGATGCACTTTTCAGTCCACGAGAATCGGATACTGCATTAACCTCATCGTTAACACTGATAAACCCACCAGCTGATGTTCAGGTTGACTGCACCCAGCCACTCCAGGAACTGGTTTGGGGGGCATGAGAGACCGATTCCTCGCAGGTCTGAGGGATGCAGCGCCGGGCACAGCAGATTCTCCAGAGTCCGGCAGTGAAGAGCAGGTCTGTGCTCTTCATACGTGTGCTGAGACAGCAGAGCGCGCAGAGCTCCATCCTCACCAGCGCCTGCGAATAACACACATCAGAAAGGGCCTTTTCCTTAAATATAAGGAAATAATCAGGAGAACAAATAATCACTCCTTTTTAAACAAATCACTGGGAAACAAATAATCTTGTATATAAAACTTTGCACGAGAATGAAGAAGTAATGTTGGGTCATCTATCGGTCAGATCATTACGAATTTTTGACATACCGTTACAGCAATTTAAGAAAAAATGTGTTACAAAATTATGCCAAATACTTCTCTTGAAACAGGAACAGGAAAGTGGCAAAATTACTAACTATAAACATTAATGGACATGATTTCGCACAAAAAATAAGAACTTTGTATCCACAAATCATCAAATGCAGGAATAGAGAAAGATAATAGAGAATGATGGTTTATGTCGAAGACCATTGCTACAAACCTGGGTGGCAAGCTGTCAGGAGGAAATCGCTTCTCAGCGGAACCCTTTCCTTCAAACACAGCAGGACCTGCTGGTGTCGCTTTGTGCCAGGAACCAAAGATTTATCTGTGAGATTCACAGTCACGACTGAAAGAACAGACATGCAATTAGAAATACTGTACACTCCACAACTGCATAACTAAACAATGGGACATTATTGGGGCTAGGACTACTCATGCATTCATTCATTATATTGGTATTCTACTCTGTAACCCATTTAACCCATTCACCAAGTGAAGCAGGGGGCTGCCACCAACGAGGGGCGCCGGGTAGCAGTGTGTGGGGACGGTCCCTTGCTCAAGGGGACCTCAGTGATGACACCAACAGTGCTGGGATTCGAACCAACAACCTTCTGATTGCAGGAGCAATGCCCTAACAACTAGCCCACCAAAGTATTTGAAACTTTTTGAAGCCCAAACGAGCATGTCATCAGCAACAGATTTTAAAAGGGCAGTGACTGATACTACATGGTAGTAAAAAATTAATAAATAAATAAATTATAGTCAGTTTAGTCCAACCACCCATGTCACCTCACCTCAGAGCACAAGACTGCGCCACTTTTTACACAGACATTGAAGCTAAAAGAGCAGAGATGCCCAAAGGGAAACACACATGGAAGCATTTTAAATTGTTGTCTGACAATATGTTTTTACATTAACAGTAAGTGGTTGGTATGAAGGCACATGATGCATGATGAGTCACAGATATGTACGTATGGTGTTCCTTATCTTTGTGCTACAGGTCTTTGGTGAGGATGATGCCTTAAACCTGTTTAGGAGGTGAGCTGTCACAGCAAATGAGAAGGGAAACACTGACTACCATATTTACGTTTCCATTTTATCCAAAGCGACTTCCATTCCCTAACTACAGGGGGCAACTTGGGGTTAAGGGCCTTGCTCAGGAACCCAATGGTGGTCTGTTGAAGGTGGGATTCGAACCCATGACCTCTTGGTCCAGAGGCAAGTATCCTACTCACTAGGCCTCTACCACTTCCAGGGTGGTCATCCTTGTACTCAGATGGGCCTGTAGCTCCAAAACCCACCCCATATGGCACCTTCAGTGGTGCGTTCCATGACAAAAATGCCAAACTAGTAACCAAATAATGAAATTCTCTCTCTGCATTTAACCCATTTAACCCATTCACCGAGTGAAGCAGGGGGCGCCGGGGAGCAGTGTATGGCGACAGTACCTTGCTCAAGGGTACCTCAGTGCTGACACTAGCAGTCCAGGGCTCCGAACCCACAACCTTCTGATCGCAGGGGCAACTCCCTAACCACTAGGCCACGAGCTGCCCCAAAAACCACAATGTGATAAATAAAATAACAAAAATTAATACATCATACCCGTAACATCTACAGAACTCACTAAAGCTGCCTTTGAATGAGAAGCTGCAAACGACCCAAACTTGTCAAAGCAGGCAGTTCTTGGACACATTCAGCAACAAAGTGTCACTCTGACTCATCCAAACTTCGCCTTGTAAGTCTACAGTATGTTGTCAAACCTACTTCAGTATATCTTATACATTAATTTACTTTACCACAAGGTTTGTTTGTGTTTGGGAAAGCAGAGAGAGGGTTTGGGTGCATTTATAGAAGGGTTATTATGTCACTATTTTATTTTTTCTGTGTCTTCATACCTTCATCCCTTCCTGACATTCCATTGGGGTTTAAGGTAAACAGACAACAGTTAACATAATATTTTACCTAATTCACCCTTTCAACCAAGAGCTGAAATCTGTAAATCCATATTTAACTGCAGTCCTAACTCCATGTGTTAGCTACGATTTCTGCCCACTCAGACTCTCTCCGTATATACTATAAAGGTCACTGGCCCCTCCCCTCTCTCTCCCCATTCATTACGGAGGAGACTCGACCACGAAAATCTAAATTTTAAACGATCAATTTTCGCCCCCTGATCATCTGATCGATAAGCTGTGTACAAGCGCACTAGGGGGCGCACTAAGGCACATTTTGACATTGGAATTTTGTCAAAATTCAATACGGGGTCTGACGAGAAGCGGCACAAAAAAAACGGTGAGAATGAAAATAATGACTAGATGCATTTCCACAAGAAAATGCGAAATGAGATTGTGTGGTTGCTATAAAACCAGTGTTGCGAGAGATCTAAATTTTGGTTTTACGGGCCAAACAAGTTGCTCCCAATCTAGACTTGAACCCCAATCATCTGATTCAGAGTCCAGGGCCTTACCGTTGGGGGGGCAGGAATTCGCCGATTCTTACCAAACCATTTATGGGTCAGGTCGGCTCAACCCGCAGAAGCGATCACAGGTTTTTATTTAAAGCACAACAAACAAATGACCTGAGCTTTGCTGTCTTAATCTGTTTATGAGTGTGCCGTGAGTTTTGCTCCGCATTTGTTACTTCGCGTTTAGATTTTTTGACTTTCGTTTTTTGTCCATTCCCGGCACCCTCATCCGTGACATCACAGATTCTCTCTCATCGACACACATTTTAAAGGTGACTCGACCATTCTCTCTCTCCCCATAAATTACAGAGGTCTCTTGATCGTTTTTAAAATGATAATTACTCAGCCCCTGGTCAACCGATCACAAAGTTATATACAAACGCACAACTGCGTTTTGACATCGAAATGGTTTTAAAATTCCGCACGGGCTCAGACGAGAAGAGGCACCTTTTTTGCTATAAAAAGAATAATTAAGATAAAACTTCAGAAGAAACCGAGCTTTTGGTTTTGTATGAATCAGCCCTAGAGTTGCGCCATAATTAAGCCGGGTAGCTACAGACTTCCCTCTGGTGGCAGGAGTTGTGCACTACACTACAGGAGTAAAAAAGGAACGTCTGTATTTCTGGGGATATTGAAGATCATACCTCTGGAACTTCTAAATAGTCAGTATACCACAATACCCACAACTATTTCATATGTACCCTGTGTGTCTGACAAGATTGGCTGAATTTGCGGAATTTTTAGCTAGAAATGATACCTACCTGCTTGTGGAAACCCTGATTGCTAAAGATATTTACCATATCTCATGACCATTCTGTGATTGTAGAGCAATGGTCTGCCCTCCAGGCCAAGTTGCTGATATGTGTCTTTGTCCAGGGACAGGATCAGCTGACCTGGGACAGAAAAAAGCAACAATTAAATACTTCTTTAGATATTCAGCAACGACGTAAGAGCAAGACCATCAGGACCAGGTTTTAAATGTGCTTAGAGGGTCCTAATCAGCAACGCACCACAATATCAGATTACAAGCCCAGACCACAGTCAGAACCCCAGATCGCAATCTGAACTGATTACGCTTAACTAATAAAACAGTATACTGTTTATACTGGATATACCATCAATACTGTCTATCCTGGTTATACAGTCTGTACTGGTTCACTGTCTATACTGTGTGTACTGGTTACACTGTCTATACTGGTTACACTGTGTTTACTGTGTATACTGGTTACACTATGAATACTGGTTACACTGTGGATACTTTTTACACTGTGTATACTGGTTATACTCTCTATACTGTCTATACTGTTTATACATTTCTTTAGAATGCACATACCTTGAAGAATGTATCCTTACCCTGCTATTTTCACTTGTTTTATACTGTTATACTGTTCATACTGGCTATACTGGTTATATTGGTTATACTGATTATACTGTTTTCACAATCCTCTAACACACTGCACATTTTTTCAATCACTGTACATTTTATTTTACTCATCTTATTTATTCTGTATTTATACAGAATGCACAAAGAGCTGTCCACATATTCAGGAAAGGTTAAATCTAACTCTTATCTCTGCTGCACTATATACGCTGGAATCTGAAATTCACCATTTTGTCTCTCTTGACTGGATATGGGTGAGATGACAAAGTTCACTATGACCTTGAGGATGGGTGTTACTACCTGTGTTCACAAACTGAACATTTATTTTATTGACCACAATACTTAAAGCAATTCATTGCACAAAGTATTATTAAAGAACTGACTTGTCGGTTGCTTCATTTGTATTGATGATTTATGAATCATTGCGTTCTCAATCAGCTGGTTTCTGGAATAGGCTTGACTTACGATGGCATATGACATATGATGGTATTAGGAAATTGCTGATGGACCCCAATGTGAAATTAAACATGGCAATTTTTACCATATGCCACGGTGTGGCTTAACAAACAAAAAACAAAGAAAAAACTAGTCATTTGTGCAATATTAGCCTCATTTGTGCAATATTAACATTTAGTTAAAGCCATATAGGACACTGCCTGGTTTTCTTTGTTTTGTTTTGTATTAGTTTATACCTGTAAATTATTTTAATGAAATGAAGTAGGTGTTGAAACGGACTTAAAACATATTTAAAGCAACCTGACCGCAACAACAGCAGCTCTTTCCATGAAAAAAATCATACGTACCACTGGATAAAAGAGCAAAAACGTTGTCTTCATCGATTCGGGTTTTGTGAGACAGCGCATAAAAACCGCCTGTAATAACAAAATGAAAAAAATGTACTCAGGCATGAACCAGTATTAATTGCCTATGATGAAAAATACCAATAAAATACTTTAGCGTGTAACTCTCTGTCCTTCCTACCTTTCTTGATAATTCCTTCCAGCCATTTCTCTTCAAGGAATTTATAAACGGGCAGATCTCGGACAAGATAATATGAGCTGAAATCTCGGATCACTTTTTCCACCTCGAGTGGCAGGACTCCACATTCAGGTATGAATAAAGAAATCTGCAAATCAGAAAAGATTTAACATCGTTTTTTAACATTTGTTTTTACACTTCACAATACATCAGGCTGGATATGTTGTGTATTTAATAAATGAGAACATAATACATACTTGTAATAGATAGTAAATAAAAATGTAAATCTTTAGAATTTGAAAACTGGCACTGCAGATTAAATCTAATTCATTAATGACGTAATGGTAAAGGCATTTTGCTGTTGCAAAACTGCATGTCTGGGTTAAAGATAACAGAAGATAAACTGTTATTAGTCTCGCAAGTAAAAAACTTGCATTATTACAGCAGAAAGTGGACAGAACAAAGGCAAGAGCAGAAAATAGAATAAAAAAATATTACAGTATAATATAAAAGTACACTATACAAATAACACAAAAATATAAATTTAGAAGTTTGTATATACATACACACTATATATTATACACACATATATATACATATATATATACACACACACACACATATACATACATATAAGTATATATATATACACAAACATGTGTATACATAAATACACACATATATACATATATATACACACATATACATATATACACCGACACATATATACATATATATATATATATATATATATATATATATACACACACACACACACATGTATTCCTATGTTAGTATATGTATGTATGTATACATTGGATATAGGGGCTACAGTCAGTAACTGTATCCACCTACTTCTGTGGTACATTTACCTGACAAAACAGCTTTTTGTAAAAATGTCAATTTAAGGTGTGAAGTGCTTCATAACGCAGTTTATCTCATGAACCTTTCTCTACGTCACCTGCCTCACCCGCTTCTGGCAAGATCTTGCAGAGTTAAGTGCTGTTTTAGTTCCTGTCCCTCTCTGTTCCCGCTGAGACGTTAATTAGTGACATGAATATTAAAAGTAAGACTTTACTGCAGTGGTGGAGCTGCTCCCTCACCTTGGAGTTGAAGCTGTGTCCACGCACGTGGGCTCCATGACGGGATTTCTCATGCAAGAAGTTCGATTTCTCGCACGTTATTATGTTTCTCGGGCACGTTTCCAGTTCTCGTAACATTTTGACATCAATGGAGTTAAATTGGAATTATGTTACTTCAATCAAATTAAAGAAAACTTCTTTGTTTACAACTCTTTCTATGGAAACTTCTTCTCCTCGTCGTTTTGCTGCAGTGGGAAAAAAACAACGCATCATCACCACCTACTGCCCTGGAGGATATTTTTTAATAAAAGAAGCCGCTAAAAATCGCGCATTTCTCCTTTTAAACATTCGCACTTTCAATCTTCTTTTATTGATTTTCTATGTATTATTGTATTCTGTTTGTCTATTCCTGTAGGGCAGCTGGTTGGGGAGTCGCCCCTGCGATCAGAGGGTCGTGGGTTCGTATCCCAAGACAGCTAGTGGCACCACTGTGGTACCCTTGAGCAAGGTACCGTACCCACACACTGCTCCCCGGGCGCTGTGTTCCTGGCTGCCTTTTGAATGGGTTAAATGTGTTAAATGCAGATAAAATAATTGTGGTGTGTTCATGTATGACAAATGGACACATTGAATGACCTTTAGTTGGAAATTTGCATTGTTACTTCAGCAAAGTGGACAGAACAAAAGTAAGAAAAGCATAAACAATAGAAGACGGTATACATATAAAAAGTATAATATAAAAAGTACACTATACATATAAAAAAATATATAAATATAGAAGTGTGTGTATGCAAATGTATGCATATGTAAACCTACATAAGTATATCTATGTACACACTGGAAATACAGGCTACAGTCAGTAACTGCACCTACGAAGTATACTTGTGTGGTAGATTTACCTGACAAAACGTCTTTTTAAGTTTAAGTTAAGGTGCAAAGGCAGTATACCTCATGAACCTTTCTCTACTTCACCACTGGCAAATGCTTTTGACATTGATAAAATGGTGACATGCTGTATAAATAAACCTGAACTTGAACTTGAGACAAATGTTAAAATCTCAGCGGAGGAACTGAATGTAACAGTTAGAATGTAAGAACCCATGTCATGACACACACTATTTTCTTTTTTGTCAAGGGCATTCAATCCCAGTCGTGAGTGGCATGTAGCTTTATCAGAGCTCTCTGTGCATTCTATATAAATAAAATAAAAATAAAATGTGCACCGCTTAAAAAAAAAATGTGCAAAAACTATGACCAGTATAGCCAGTGCAGAAACTACTGCATGCAGAAACTAATAAAAAGTGTTATAGGTCAGTCTTGGTGGTTCTTGTAATGACTTGTAGCCCCAAAAGAAACTTGTTCAGTCTTCATTTGGATAACAAAACATAAGCTTCTGTTTATCGTGTGAACAAGGTGTTGGAGGTCTCACTGATACTACAGAAACCTTGCAGGGTAATGGATATTTTATTATTCATTTTGTGCAATGGTAAAATACAGTTTACCAGTTACACTTACAAAGACTTCATCCACTAGAGCGTATTCACGATATGCATACACCTCGTGGTATCTTGCATGAAATATATACATAACGTCTGGTGGAACATAAACAGACCCGCCAGTGCAGATGTACTAAATCCTACATTGGAAAATAACAACAACAAAGAGGGAACACAATAAAACTGTGTTTGAAAGAGACAATGTTGTCTTACCTCGTTGTCACCACAGAAGGATGCGAGGTCGATGTGAAAAAGTGGCCGAATGTCACACATAGGAGACGTTGCTCAAGGGTACCTCAGTGGTGCCACTAGCAGTCCTGGAATTCGAACCCACAACCTTCTGATCACAGGGGCAACCCCTCACCACTAGGCCACCGGCTGCCCTGATAATAATAACGTACCTATATGGAACTTTATCTGGATGAATTAGCCCTTGATATTTCTATGATGGTTCAACTGATTATCACTATGAGTAAATATCATATCTTTGATTATAACTGTAAGGGCATTCCTTCCAACTAGCCTCACAGCACCAGCTTAGTCAGAACCGTGTTTAATGACTCTTTTGTTTACAACTGTATACACATCTTGAAATATAAGGGTCACATGAAAAACAGTTTATATAGTTGTGGTCAAAAAGATGACACAAACATCAATTTTCACATTAGTTTGCTGCTTCAGCTTTTATCAGGGTGTTATGAAGAGTGATCTGATGAATTGCAATTAATTGCAAAGTCCCTCTTTGCCATGAAAATGATCTTGATCCCAAAAAAACCCATTTGTGCTGCATTCAGCCCCGCCACAAAAACACCTGCTGACATCATTTCAGTGATTCTCTCATTAACCCAGGGGAGGGTGTTGAGGAGGACGAGGCTGGAGCTTTTCTGTTCCAGCATGACTGTGTCCCAGTGCACAAAGTAGCTCCATAAAGACGTGGCTGGAGGAGTTCAGTGTGGAAGAACTTGACTGGTCCACACAGAATCCTGACCTCAACCCCATCCAGCACCTTTGGGATGAACTGGAACGGAGATTGTGATCCAGACCTTCTCGTCCAGCATCAGTGTCTGACCTCATAAACGCTCTACAGAATGAATGTAGAATGAACAAATTCCCACAGAAACTCCAGAATCTTGTGGAAAGTCTTCCAAGAAGAGTGGAAGCCGTTAGAGCTGCAAAGAGGGACCGACTCCAGATTAAAGGTTATGGAATTTAATGCAATGCCATTAAAATCTCTGTTGGTGTAAGGATCAGGCTTTTGTCCATATAGTGCATGTTAAGAATTTACAATTTTGTGCAAAAGCAAAAAACTTAATGTGAACCCCATTCATTCTGTACACTCTCTGTCCCCTCCAGCATCAGACAAACCCAGAATACTTTACTGCAAGGAAACACGTGCAGTCGTCACTGCCTTACATAAAAAGAGCTTCACAGGTGAGGATCTACAGTTAGACTGCACCTGAATCTAACATTTATCAGATCATCAAGAACTTCAGGGAGAGGTTCAGTAGTTGTGAGGAACGCTTCAGGGAGCCCAGGAAGGTCCAGGAAGCTCCAGGA
>JBBPCX010069274.1:0-14729 GCA_037974365.1 Hydrocynus forskahlii
AAAATAAATAACTTAACTACACACATACTTAAGGTTCTTGTCCAGTAAAGAAGAACTGAATCACCAAATATTTGCTGTCTGCTATTTGCTTGGAAGCTTCTGAAGCTGGAGTCCTAAACCCTTGTGTGTGTATACACACACACACACACACACACACACACAAACACACACACACACACACACACACACCACATAAAGTATACTGCACATATACACTATAGACTTTACACAACCTTACACAAAGTGTCATGAAGCAAGAAATAAGTAAAAACCCTACAGTTAAATCATGCAATGTTCTGTACATCAACTATCGCTTCAAATTCACACAGTACAAATACATGAAATCACAGGACATCAACACAATACTTACTAAAATACAGTACAGTGCGACAAATAATTATTTGATCCCCTGCTGACTTACAAAAAAATGAACAGTCTCTTAATTTATGAGGTTTCATTTTTATGGAGAGAGACAGAATATCAACCAAAAATCAAGCAAAAACATGTTACATGGAAATTATAAATTGATTTGCATGTCATTGAGACAAATATTTGATCCCCTACAACCCAGCCAGACTTCTGGCTCCCACAGACTGGCTGTGTGACCATGTTGCACACAGATTACAATCAATCTATCAATTACAGATCCTCCAGATCTTAACTTGTAATGTGTATAAAGGCTAAAGAAGAAGCTCGTTAAGGTCATGGAGTGGCCTAGCAAGTCTCCAGACATCAATCCTGTAGAAAATCTGTGGACAGAGCTAAGCTTCGATTTGCCAAGCAGCAACCAAGAAACCTAAAGGGCCAAAATCCCTCATGAAATGTGTGCAAACCTGGTGACCGACTACAAGAAACGTCTTACTGCTGTACTTGCCAACATGGGTTTCTCCACCCAGTGAAATGCAAATCAATGTATAACTTTTATGTGACATGTTTCTTCTTGGGTTTTGGTTGATATTCTGTCTCGCTCCATAAAAATTAAACTACCTCATGAATTAGAGACTTGTGAGTCAGCAAACTTACAAATTCAGCAGGGGATCAAATAATTATTTCCCCCATATGTCTTGAGTCACCTCTCATTTCATTATATTTTACTTTGAATTACCTTGTTGCTGCAAAATTATATTTTATTCCTGTCAAACTGTCTTATCTTTGGCATACTAAGTAGATTAAAATAAAAAAATGGGAACAAATGTTTTCCTGCGACAGGCTGCAAAGTTCTAAAGATACAAGGTGCCTTGATAAATTTGTTCCAACTACTCAACATTCAGCACCACCAGTATACTAATCACCGCCTGATCATCTGGAATCATCTGTTTGTGTTTTTTCTCTGGTTCAGGCCTTCATTCAGATGTGCTTTGTTCTGCTTGAATGATTCATGTGTGGTTCTCTGTGTGGCTTAACAAACAAAAAAATGGTAACTGTCAGGTTTAACAACTATGGATGATTTCATATCAAAATATGATCTATATGAAGATTCATGGCAATCTATTCTGCTTTGTTCAGAAATTGACACTTTTAACAAGCTAATACATATACGCCTTTTTCCACTGACCGAGAATCTAGTGGACTAGTAGGTGTTTCTACCAATTTTGAGTGAAACCAGTGTAATCAAATGTAAACAGTAGTAGCCTGATGACCATTAAAATGCGTGCTGGATGATCGTATCACAAGTGGACAGTTGAGAAACCTTGTTTACATTTGTGACTATCAAGTCTGTCCAAAATGTCCAGCTGCCCCCTTGTGTTCAGATTTTGTTACTGTGTCTCTACATCTCTTCCATCTCTAGACAGACTTTGATCTCACACCAACAACGCAAAAATCAATAAATTCCATTCTAAATGTGTGCACACACATCAATAAAGGCAGCATGGAGCTTCTCTATACAGACAATGTAAATCCATTTCCATATGCTGATTGGGTTTTATTATGACCAAAGTGGACACATGCTCACCACGCTGGGGACAGAATTTAATTAGTTAAATAAGAAACAAACACTATGAACGGACATACAGTTAGACGTTAGGTTTGATAGGGTTAGAGAAAAAGGGCTCAGGTGAAGAAAACTTTGGTTTATTAATGATTCTGGTCTGGTTTTAATCTCCGTCAGAGTGACTGAACCCAAAATTCGGCTCAGTGGTAATCACACAGAATGCGCTGCCAGTGTGTGCAGTGATGCAGGTACTATCATAGTGTTTACACTCTGAGCTAGACAATGAAATAAATGCTAACTCAGACGTCAGTTTTCAATGGTTGACCACAAATTCTCAAGCGTGTAAATGGTAGACATGTGAACACAGTGGTGGAGAAAGTGAAAAGTGGAAGTGGACTTTGCCCAGTGAGAGCTTCTCTCCGCAATCAAGGGTAAACCAGAATCAGGTGAAAAAGAGCAGGATTCACAAAGAGCATTCAAAAATGACCTCAAGACTCCTTAAGAGAAGTTTTTAAGTATTTTGTTGGGAAGCTTAACCCTTAAAATGTGAGCAGCGCAGATCTGTGTCAGCTGCAACAAAAGGTGAACTGTCGTCATATGGCAAAACAACTCTTTATTTGGACATTTTTCCAGTTGTGTTGTCAAGGTGTCAGACGTCATGCTGAGCTTTGTTAGGTGTTTCTATATCCTGTAGAACCAAAGTTATTGTGATCTGAAAACCATGCAATAATAATAACTGCTACTGAGGTTTTAAAAACAGCATCATATGCAAATGCCCATAAAGAACAAAAATGCCCAAATTTCTTTTATTTTAGACTTAGAAATGAATGGAAAGAACAAGAATTTGGAGAGCAAACACTGGTTTTACACTGCTTTTATTTGTTGAAATCAGATTTTACCAAAACACAGGTCTCTTTTGTCCTCCTCAAAGACCTTCAGGAAATGAATGTAGGCTAACTACCTCACTTGCAGGCTGCGTGTGGACAGGAGGAACTGGGATTTTAAGGTTTTAATGTTATTAGTTGCAGCTAATCATTTCAATCATCTTAAAGGCCCTAAAAAGGCGTAGAATCTAGAGACGGCGGCACTTAAAATGAAAAGTACCTTAAAAGGCGAACTATTTTTGTTTGAGCTTCAAGTGGTTGCTAAACATTTTTTGAGCTCAGCTCACTCAGACAATGTTTGCAGACTCTTAGAGACTGATGTTTATGTATGTCTTATAGCTAGAAACTAAAAGGTGAATGACACTATAAGCCAAAGAGCAAATTTAGGAATCTGTATTTAAAGGGTTCTTTGAGCAATGCCAAGGAAGCACTATTTGAAGGTATAAAGAACCTACAGTTATTCACTAATTATTTTTCCAGGTTTGGGGATGTCGGAGTACCCTGTAATGGAACCTTGAACAAAAGGATGGACGTAGTTCTTTAGGGAACTAAAATGGTTCTTCTACAGCATCATGCAAAGAACTATTTTTTTAACTTTATAATGTAGGCCCTTTCTAATGGTTCTTAAAGTAAGCAAGTGTACCACTTTACAATTAAACTGTCCATATAAAGGGTTTATAAATGATTTATAATCAAGTTGTTAATTAGGTTGTATAGAGTTTAAAAATCATGAATGAGCAGTTATAAACAAGTTATAACAGTTGTCATGCATTGGTGCAGGCTCACTATTTGGCAAGTTCTTGTGTTTTAATGGTTGTAGCATGTTAACAAATACCTGATGAAGTTGACAGTTTAACAATCTGCTTGAAAAGAGGGTAGAAGCCAAACAACTAGCAAGATTTGAGATCTTGTCAAAGAGTGAGCCACCATCATTATTACTTGTTTATAACTAATTATTAATGATTTATAAACTCTCTACAACCTAATTAACAACATGATTATAAATAGTTTATAAGCCCTTTATAAGGGTAGTGCTGTTGTAAAGTGTTACCAAACAAATAAACAAATATAAATTAACTTTAGGTAGGAAGACCACGACTGAAGTTCTGTCTCCTTCCAATCTGACATCCCATACATTTCCATCTCTACCTTGAGGTCCCTGTGATGAAGAACCCCACCACCAACCCCAATGAATTGGTCCTTTCTCATCTCTGCCTCTGTTTATTTTAAAAGTGTGGTCCAGCAGAAGTTGTCCAGAACTCAGGACTTTCTTTGAGTTCCTCTCTTACATCAATCATGCATTGAAGGCAAGGTCCTAACTTGCAAAGGAGAGAAAACTGTTGCACTAACAAAAGTGAGAAACTGTAGCCCTGGGCGCAACCATAAAAGCCCAGTGTTCTTAACAACAGTGATAAAATAAAAGTCCTCCAGCAAATGTGGTTTGGTGGCTGATTTCTAGTTAAGTGGGAAGAAGCCGTGGCAGCAAAAAAGGATGAGTAATTTGTTTAGACAGACACACACATGCCTTAAATGCTAAATGTCAAGGACTTCTCATGGTCTAATCAGGAGAGTCAGGTTTCCTTCTGTGAATGGAAATCGGATTCGTTTCAAATGAATCTGAAACAGACTTTCGACATCTGCTGTGATTTCGTTCCCAAAGATTAATCAGTTCCCTGATATACTTGATGATGTCCACCAGCAAATAAAACTTCAACTCTGAGCTCCTCCATCTGATAGGACCACAGCAGAATTAATGTGATCTTCTGCCAATTTGTTTTTGGTCACGTAACACTGATCATTCTAACCAGTTTCCCAAAAGAAAGTCAGAACAAATCAGGAAAGCAGAGGAAAAAAAACAAAATCCCTCAAGCCCAAGCTTCACTATGATTTAAAACATCTGTGCGCAACTCAAACATTTCATAAATCTTCTGTGAACGTCTTTGGAGAAGGAGAAATAGACATTAGATGCATCAGTGTACATTCTGAGGCTGAGATCTGCAGAACAAACTCTTTATGCAGAGAATTTGTACTGAGCTAAACTGCCAGTCAGAATCCATAACTTCTGCATTGGTCAGTAACTAGGGGTGCTCTTGAGAAAGTTCTAATGTGCATGACAGTAAATCGCAGCTGTTTACTCTTGATCAGCAGTAGTAATGTTAGCAAATTAGCTAGTTTATTATTGACTGGGCTGCTTTGGTTGCACTGACTTCTGAAGGGACAGCCCTTCTTTTAGCAGCACTGAAGATGCAATATGCAGGAAATCCTAATATTAGCAATGTTCCTCCTTGATTCTTCCCAGTTTAGTCACATCCAGTTTCATAGTCTGGCAAGATCTCCTTCCTAAAGAAGGTAAACGCAAGTGTGGGCTTCCTCCAAGACCTGTGAGGCACCACCACATCTTGCTAACACAATTTCATTGAACAGCTCAACACTTATGGAGGAGAACACTAACTGCTAAATCTGTTAACAGATGTTATAATTGGCTTGCTGAGCGTTGGGCATGAGAGCACTGCTTATTATCCTCTCTTGGAGTCCCATTAATAGATGGCTATCCCAGAGGAGAGAAAAAATAAAAATAAGACGTCTAACGTCTAGCCTGTTTCTCCTAGACATAACATCAATATGAATTTATGAATATTTTCTCACACTTCTTAAATTCAGCTCCTGAGAAAGAGCCTTCCTCTAATCTCAGCCCCGTCTCAATTTAAGATCTTAAATGCTCATTGCTCTGATCTTTATTTGTCCCAGATAATCAGATCTTCAGATCAAGATCCCAAAAGAAAACTTGTTTGTCTTATAAATGAGCCTGAAGAACATCTGAAATTTGTCTTAGTGTTCAAATTCAAGTCTCAAATATCAAAGTCAGACAGTTTTGAAATTCATAAGGTTCATAAGATTGTCATGTTACATATAAGAAAGGCATAGTGGTACGCAGTGACTGGGATAGCTGTATTACATGGTATAACTATCTTTCCTTTTGTCGTTTATTCTGTAAATTAATAGCTATCGCAGTTATCTGGTAAGCAGCCTGGCTAAGTGCTGCTGCATTTATGGTTGGTGGGTGTTCTAGTTTGCTACCTGCACCATTTTGGATGTGAAATATTACCCTTTGTACTAAACTGCACATTTTCTACTACTTAGTTTAGAGTTTATATCTTTATTTTATTTATAAAACTACATTGTGTGTACTTTTGTCAAATCTGGTGCCACGCCGGTTTGTCTCACTCTCTACATGTATAGGGCTGAAATGACAGCAAAATTGATGTTGACTTTGACTTGCACCAAAATTAAGGATGTGTCTAATGAAAAAAAGTGATTTATTGCTAGCCTTTTAAATTAGCAGGGTTTATATTCATGTAAACTGTGTGTAAACAGCTCTAATCTTGGAGGCTTTCGTAATTTTACAGTTCAGACCCCAATGTTTGAGCTCAGCCATGTATCGCAGGTTTGCTGGGCATGTGCTTTGCAGACAGTTTAGTTGGACTGGAGTTGTGCACCCCTGGTCCAGAAGAATTTGGCACAAAGTGGAATTGCTTTTTCGCAGTCCTGTGAAACTTTTCCATTCAAATGAACTGGCTTTTTGCCCAGGAAAATTTTACTCACGTTCGATGTGTTTGTGGCTTTATGCAGACGTGTATACAGTTGGCTTCAACAGTACCTGTTTTTTCATACCTTCTTATCTTCCTGACATGTCACCAGGGGTAACAGTATATAATAATAGTAGTAGTTGTGTTGTTTTGGTTTTTGTTGAAGGGGGTGGTGGCCTTTTCGTTTTGGCAGCCTGGGGTTGGGGGTGTTTATTTCAAAACCGTTGCAAACCTGTTATCCCCACCTCTCATAATCATACTCGTACTGGTAAGCTGACCTCTAGTGGTACAAGCTGTGCAGTACATCATATCAATATGGCAAGAAGAATGTCTGTATTTTAGACGGTATTGAAAATTATACATAAATACTTTCGAAATACTCCAGTATACTGTAATACCTTGATACAGCCCAATGCTAGCACAGATACACACACACATACAGCCATTTTTTCATTCCACAGCTAGTCTGGCAGAAAAGTGCTCGTCGATTGGAAATAAAAGTGCAGTTTGCAAGAAAATCATCCAATTTAACATTCAATATTCCCAGCAGTGATTGGCAGGTGGGCTGGTTCTTTATGATCCTGCTCACTTTAACGTGCCCCAAAAACCAGCAGGTCTGAAAGCTATTTTAGTTGAGGAATCACTGGATGGAGTGGGAGGATTAAACTTGAGTGAGTTTGAATAAATATTTGACAGTTGGTAGTAATTTTGTGTGCTCAGAAAGTTTAAGAGTTACAGTTTCTTTGACCCTCTTTGACCCTTGTATGTTTTATCTGACCTTTTTTTGAAAGAGAAGTGTTGGTATGTGCACTGCTGCTCACACAAGTCTCTCATTCTACAAGACTGATTTTGTTGCTGCACTTCAAAATCGTCCAAGAAGCTGAACGTTTCTCAAACAAACTGAAGATTTCCTGGACAGCTTGACTGCTAAGATCATTGAGACGTTTTCCGCCTAACAATGAAAGCAGATGGAGGACAGTGGACAGACCCTGCAGTTCATCCAGGTGGTGCGAGGCAAACGTCCCTGAAGGATAATCAATCTCAGCCAGAACTCTGGCGCTGTGCACTTTTTTTAAAATTGCAGAACCATTCCCTGATCAGACTGCACAAATAAACATGGTGAGCAACTTCTGCTTATGACACTCGACATTGCAATGATCTCAGCCCCATGCTGAGAGCCAGCATAGAACTTATGGGAACATTGGTTCTTTTGTTTTCTTGCTAGAAACCTGCCAAACCAACCCTCTCCTACTTCCCCCAGTGATTTTGTAGAGGAGGCACTGCACAGGTACAGTTTTGTCCTCCAAGGCACAAATATTGTTCCCCTAAACCCTTACGATACAACACGCTCCCTAAGGTCCCTCCCTCAGGTGAATATTGTTTCCTCAACGGATTAAAAGGTCTGTAAATAAATAGAGGGTACAACTGTCCTCTTTATCTCTGGGTCAGTAGGATGCTCCTCACTCTCCCCCATCACTCATTATAACTGTGGAATCATGTGATGCAGTGAGTCCGAGCTAGTGAAGGGAAATGGAGCTGGCCAAATAAAAATATATAATAAACAAAAATCTACAGGTTTAGTTCATCAGTGGTGTGCTAACCTTCTGGTATATTTATCTTTATTTAGTGAGCAATGAGAGAAGTGTGTGAAAGGAGAAGGAAGAGACACTCCTTCTGTAGAAACCCCTACATGAATATGTAAATCCATATTAACACATTAAAAACACTTTTGTAAACACTGACAAGCTCACTCAACTACAAAGATGGAAAAACAATTGCGTTCAGTCTTGTAGATCAAGCACAAAATTTCACAGAAATCTTTTTCATCAACATTATTAAAGAAAACAAATATTGCATAGTTTAGCTGAGGGATCTCCAAAACAAGCTGAAACATCTGAAATGTCTGAGAGCTGATGAGTGCTGACGTCACAGTAAGGGGGTAAAATGTGGCATGGAATTGTGGCAGTTGTTTGGACTTTTTTGCAAAGAAAAATGGCTAAACATCTTTCTGTCTCAGGCTCTTGAAAAAAATAAAATAAGTAAGTGTCCCCAATGCATGCCTTCTGGATCTGCTGGATCTGAGGACCTCGGGACTCCTCACCAAAAAACACCTGTACCCTTGCCTGAATTATTGCAGCTTTCGAGACTAAAGAATGATTGTGACTGGCCTTTAAAAACGCTGCTGATGAGCTGACATTGTTTGGAATGTGCATGTTACGAGCCATGCCCTAAATAGGTTTCAATACTGTAAAATTAAGAAACTATTAAAGTAAAAAACACGACATTCCAAAGAATACTTTAAGGATGACCAAGGCCAAGCCAGGAAAGCAGATAAAAACAGGCTGTGAGATCAGTCTGGGCCCTGCCCACAACTGGGGAACTTAAAATATCACCCTAACGGCAACTAATCTCACAGTTTACTCCATTAATTACATTAGTAATCTCATTAATAGGCTAATGGTTAGGGGAGCCTTGATCTCAGAGGTTTGCTTTTGTCTTTGAGGAATGATAAGAAGGATTCAGAGTTGAATAAAGTGGTATTACAAATATATATATTTATTTATTTATTAATAAAGCAAGAACGTGGATGAAAATAGGCTGATGACTAATGCAAAAAAGTTAGAACAACCAAATTGGCAATAATAACTGCTTTACTACTGTACTTCTAATTGTAAAGCCCTCATGTTTTGCAGCTTTTAAATAAAAAAACATAAGTGTTAGTATTGCTGACCTGAAGTTATTTTATTGACATTGTCATTCAAATGAAAGGGCCCATTCACTTACCTGTAATTAAACAGCCTGATGTTGCTGTGTAGACAGCCTGTTTTCAAATCATTGTTTTTATGATGTCTCAAGAAACAACACAGATATCTTTTCCTGTAGCCTTTTTCTATGGCAGCTCAGCCCGACCCATTCAAACTGGAGACATAAGGTATTTTGCAGTTTGCAATTACACAACACAGAGCAGCAAATTGGGACACATCATATTTATGTACAGCCAGTTTGATTCTCAGGGATTAAAGAACATGTGTAAAAATGAATAAAGGCTTTTTTTGATACCTAACTGTAAACTTTGTGAAAAAAGTACTTTAAGGGCCCTTTAACATTAAGGCATCAGTGTAAGGCATATGCATAGACATATAGGGAATTAAAGCTGTGGTGAACATAAAATAAACACGATGAATACGAAAAATGAAAAAGAAAGTCTGTCTTTTAAATGGTGGTGTATGTATCCTCTGTGTTTAAAGCAAGGGAATAACCTAAAATTGACTGAAGAGGAAGAAAAGGAACAGATGACACAACATTTGTATCAACTAAACGAACAATGGTGGTAGGGTGGGGAGAGGGAAACAACAAAATTTCAAATTTTCTGTTGAGGAGGAGGCCATATGTGTGACAACAGTGCAGGAAAGGGAGTTTTTCACTCATATTTTACCCAAACCCCTCCCTCCCAAAAATGCCAAAATTTTGCACCACAGTCTTAAAAAGCAGCATGGGGTAGGTTGATACTTCATCAGCGTTTGTCCGGAACCAGAATGAGCTCCCAGAACAGAGCAGCTTGAGAGGTACAACATTACAACTAACTGATCCGTTCTCAAAATATCACAGTAATACTGATGTGGGTATTAAAGGGAAACTCTGGCCAGAGTAAAATATAATCCTTATTACATACACCTTTAAACATGTCTACTTGCATCCCATGGTGAAATCCCCCCTTCTGATGATGTGTCTTGTAAGTGGGAGGTGCTTTTAAACACTACAGATGCTTTGGGATGGATCTTTGGTTGTTTTTAGATGTTTCTTTTGATTTAAGGAAGGCAGAGAGCTAACATTACTCCTACTAAGCCAAATATGTTACATATATTGTGTACAGGCCTTCAGATCATCATTACAGCTGAGAGAATGGACCCAGACAGCAGAAATTATGAGGTCGGGTGATCATGTTTTGGTTTTTCAACACAGAGGACACTGGGGAGAGGAGGGCGGCATGGGGCTGCAGAAAGTAAATGTCAGCATGAAACCAAGGCCAAGTCCCAGACAATTTAGGCTATTTAGAATTCCCAGACGCATGCATTTTTCCCATTCTCAAAATGAGAACACATCCCTAGATGAGGAGGACAACAGGCTACATAGAAATACACAGTAGAGTTTAAACCACAAATGCAATTGCAAGAGAAAGGTCTAGGTTACCAGTGGCAGCTCTTGCCAAATCTCCTGGGTGAAGGGGGGGGGGTGTGCTGGGGGCACAGGATGGGAGATGACCTGTTCAGTGGGTGAATTTAACAGCTGGCTAACTTGACACTGAACAATTTGTTTTTTCTGGTCACCTCATGTAACCGTATCACCATGAATACCTAGCATAACACAAGAATTTCTCATTAAGTTACATAAGCACATTAGTGTGAGCCCGCCAGGGCCCCATACAGATTACAAAATGATTTTTAAAAATTGTCTTAAAATAAGAGTCTATAGGACCAATCTCGGGGCGATTTTCAACCAGACTGAAATCTCCTGTGTCAGGTTCAGACCAAGACAGACCAAGACAGAGTCAAAAAGGCAACAACGTTTATTCCAAAAAGCAGCAGATTACAAAAAAATAGATACTGGCAGAGCTCCAGAGTCAAAACACAGTCCAATTAGCAAACATTATAGAATCGTCATACCAAAGAGCTGAGTCCAAGAGAACAGTCCAAATAGTCCAAAAATGCAAATCTAAATCAGCAAACAATACAAAAGGGGCAAGACAGGAATAAAAGTTGAGAAATACAGGCAGGGTAATACAAATCAGACAAGTCAGGTACCAAGGTACAGAACACGTTCAGTATGCAGGGATAGCTCACAGCAATACTTTGCAAATCTGAATGTGGAGGTTTGAGGCACTTATCTCCATTAATTAAGACCATGTGATTAAAACTCAGGAGATTTAAATCTAGGCATTAGAAGTTGTGGGAAAGAGTGGCAGAGTCTGGGGTTAGTGTTTTGATGGGATCTGACAGCCCAAAAGGGGTGATAGTCTGACAGATGAACCATGACATCTAGAAGTAGGACAAACTGTCAACAGCAGTCACAGCTAGTGTAACATTGTCTTTTTTTTTCTCATAGCTAGTGTAACATTGTCTTCTATTTTTTCTCTCTTTGGTATTGGGTTAGCTGACAGCCCTAAAGAACAAACCACCCTTCTGGGTTAGGACCTGTATCTTCAGTACAACAAAAGACATGTTCAGCAGGTACCCTCCAGGACTTAGCATCACACAGTTGGGCTGCTGACTACTTTTCATTAAAGTATACCATCATACTGGTGTGTTCTGGAATATTTCAGGATAATCTCTGCCCACAAATGACCATTTTTATTTGTTGAAATCAGATTTTAACAATAAGTTCTAAGGGTTAAAAATGGTATCTGGCATTGAATCGCTGTTTTCTTGATGATCTTGTTTACAGATTAAGTTATTGTAGTGCTTGTTCAGGGTGGTTTATTGGGTCAATGTTTAGACCAGCAGTTGCACCCCAGTGGTTTTATGTATTTATCAAATGCTTGTTCTATAGTGAGAGAACATCAAAGGAAAATATGGAAATTAGATAAAAACATTTCGTCCAACTGACGAGTTTGTGGGATGTGCGCTGAACACTGGATCTCACTTTATTTTGAAGAGAATATATTGTGGGTTTATTAAGCTCTTATTTGTTCAGTAAAGCACAGATTACGTTAAAGGGTTTAGTATGACCTATATTAGGCATCTGTTATGTGGGAACCACTAATAATTGCATTACTATTAGTAATAATGAGCAATTAACTCTTTGGTAAGACTGTTATTCAAATCATTCAGCATATAATGGCCCTCTAAGTTCATGTCTTATTTGTGCCAGTATGAGATTTGAACAAGTATTCGCTAATAAAGTTATTAGTGACTATTAGTAACAAATGATGAGAGTGATTACTTGTCAGTAATTAATAGTCAGTAATTATTAATGACTACCTAATGATGAGAAAGTAATTACTAGTCAGTAATTAGTGGCAAATATTTAGTGACTCATTATTGTTGTGTTGACGTAGAAGGTAAAACATGACCCCAGTCCATGGTGCACATGTTTACCTTGAACGTGAGCAACAAGTGAAGCAATTTCAGGAATCTCAGTTTATCCCATTCTGTTAAAACAGGCTCATGATTTTATCCCCATGGCTCCAAGAGCAGCATTTCAGAAGTGTGCCTGCATTAAATGTCCTTATAATGAACCTTCCCAGAGACTCACAGCAGAGGCTCTGAGCCAGAGGCGAGTCAATGCCTCATACCGCATGACCAGGAAAAAACCTACAGGTCTAATTGTTCCATTTCCTTCTCTTTTTTCCCTTTATCATTTTCAGAATGGATGCGGGAGGAAGACCTTGAATGCTTCCAGCCTGCTGAATCTTTACAACCTTGACATTCAGCGATGCTGTCATGACAGCCAGCGAGTTGCTTGGCTGATGCTGCCCTATATTTTCTCCCTTTCAGTGAGAATTTGATTTTTCACAGCGGAATCAGAGGCAGGAAAGCCGGCGTGGAGTTTTGAGGAGCCTTGATGGCTTTAACATCTCCCGGCTCTGCGCACAGCTGCTGTTCTAAAACCGACCTTCGGCTGTCGGCACCGTCCCTAACAAAAAATAACCCCGCTGACAGCCAAAAAACACACTGAGCACCGGCTTAACCAAACTCCTACAGGGGTTTTAGTGTTACTAACACATGCAGTCCTTGAAGGGAAAGTCCACAAATTTCTCCAAATTTCTGTATGATTAAACGTGATTTCATTCAGAGATTCTTCTACCACCAATTTTCCAAAATGTCTGTGTGAGTAAATGGTTAGGATATCATTCAGAGATTCATCTCCCACCAATTTTTCCAAATTTCTGCATGAATAAATGGTTAGGATGTCATTCACTGGGGGCCATTCACCACACTGTACCGGTCCATGCCAAATACTTTATACTAGTGAACTTTTAGTTATGGAGGAATGAAGGTCAACCTTGTTAATAATGAGTACAAGTAATGATTTAAAGCTTGGATAGACTTTGTTTTGACTGTTTTCCTCATGTTAGACCTTTAAGAGTAAAACCCTACACATAACCCTAAACTATACAGTGAAACCAGTCCAAACTAGGTTCTATTAAAGATTAGCTTTCACTTCATCTTTTACAGGCAGACGTCTGGTTCCATTCCCCACCATTGTAAACAAATCTGACTCTACAACTATCAAACCCACTCTGGACTGTTGCAGAAATTTTGAGAAAGCAAGGAAATTCGGCATAATATAAGTCAAACATTTTAGCTAAATAATTTTATAGTCTCGCAATGTGAAATATAACATTTTGTAGTTAAGCAGCGTAAGAGTGTTTATCATCACTGTAATGTTTTGGAAGTGTCCCAAATCACTGGCTGAACTTTCCCAGACCGCAGTGGGTGGGCCTTTACCAGGCTTATTCAGCATGACTAACACCTTTCATAAATGCCCAGGAGCCAGCCTGGTCCTGTAATCGTTATAATAACGATAATAATGTACAGAGGTGTGTGTATGTGTGTGTGTGTTTGTGTAAGAGAGAGAGAGAGAGAGAGAGAGAGACGGGGCAGAAGTTAATGCGCTAATAGACCGTTCCAGATCCGTTCAGCCTGGGCAGCTGTGAACGTCCTTCATGTGGTCAGACGAGTGGATTTATTTGAAAAACTCAGCGTTTTGATCTTCTGAGTTTGGAAAATGATCTCTAAGGTGGAGATTGTAATGACTAAATGTTAAGTAGGGTCTTTTTTTTACTGCAAATCTTTCAGTGTCAATAATAGTAGGTTTTATTGCATTAACTAAATATATGTTTTGCAAAATAACTTCAACCATACCCTTGTTTTCTGTCATTATTTTTTTTTCCAATAATAAACACTCTCTTTTCACACTTGTGACGCATTTCACTCACATGAAATTCTCTTTTCACTCTTATAATGCTCTTCACACTCATAAGATTCTCCTCACACTCAAAATTCTCCGCTCACACCCGAAATCCTCTTCGCGCACTCAAAATCCTCTTTACACGTGCAATTCTCTTCGCACAGTGGTGAATATCTTCTCACACTTGTAATTCTTTTCTCACACTTGTAAGATTATTTTCACACTCGTAATGCTCAAAACATATTCGACATTCTCTTCACACACTCCTAATGCCCTTCACGCACTCCTCTCTTCACGCACTCCTAATACTCTTTACACACTCCTAAATCTTTTCACACACTCCTAATACTCTTTACACACTCCTAAATCTTTTCACACACTCCTAATACTCTTTACACACTCCTAAATCTTTTC
>JBBPCX010069274.1:14972-35396 GCA_037974365.1 Hydrocynus forskahlii
CTAATACTCTTTACACACTCCTAAATCTTTTCACATGCTTCTAATACTCTTTACACACTCCTAAATCTTTTCACACACTCCTAATCTACTTCACACACTCCTAATGCTCTTCACACACTCCTAATACTCTTCACACTCTCCTAACTCTTTTCACATGCTTCTAAAACTCTTCACACTCTCCTAACTCTTTTCACACACTCCTAATCCACTTCACACACTCCTAATGCTCTTCACACACTCCTAATACTCTTCACACACAAACACACTTAATACTCTTCACACACTACTAACTTTTTTCATAAACTCCTAATCCTCTTCACATACTCCTAACTCTCTTCAGGTACGTCTAAAACTCTTCACACACTCCTAACTCCCTTCACATACTTCTAAAACTCTCCACATGCTATCATTCTTTTCTCACAGTTAAAATTCTCCTCTCACACTCTAAATGCTATTCTCGCACACCTTAATGTTCTTCTCACACTTGCAATGCAATCATGAAATATTGTGAGGTCTGAAATCTGCTTTTACTGATCCCCACCCCCCACCACACACACCCAAATATGGCTAAGATCAGGTCACTCTGTAGGAGGTACCACCCACTTGCCACCAGTATTTCACACAGTGACACCCCCCAGCCCACCCATCACTCCAACACGCATCATGCATGTTCCACAGACACAATTCATTAAAGCAGCTTAAATAAATGAGCTCTTACAGTGAAGGAGGTCAGAACTGGAGCCTAATTACATCCATGCAGACGACATCGTTACCACACAAAAACTACAAGCGTAATTATATCTTACTTTTCAAGCTTTTTGAACAGTTTTAAAGCACAGCAAAAAGCACAGTCTTAGCACCTTACAAATTTATAAAAGTACATTTTTGTTTGGAATAATCTAGAATAAAACTACTTAATTTTCCTGTTTCTTCATGAATACGTTTTTGTTAGAAATGGTAAAATGGCAAACCTTAAAAGTCAAAAACTGAAATATGTCTTTAAGATGTTCTTCAAAAATGTCTATGGGGCGTTCTTTAAAAAAATTCATATGACGTTCCTCAAAAATGTCGAAGACATTCTTTAAAATATATTTAAGACATTTTTTTTAAAATTCTATGGGATGTTCTTTAAAAATGTTTATAATGCATTTCATTAAAAAAAACCTATAAGATAACTTCAAAAATATCTTTAAGACGTTCCTCAAAACTGAGTGGCCTACTAATAAAATATTTTTATGTTTATTTTATTACTTGGTAGCCTTTAGCCCTTTAAGTAGACGGCTCTGCATGTCTTTGGTATTTCTGTGTACAGATGTGATTCGAACAGAACGATAAGAAAGCTACTGTTCAGGTGGACTTTAGCTGGACCAGCTAAAATGTCTGAATTTTTACTAACCCGACTGCATTTGGACAACATTTGGTCATAAACAAACTCCTGAAAAAGATTATGGGCTGTTTTTTCCTACCTGTATGTTTACCAACTCACAAACAGACGGTGTGTGTGTGTGTATATGTGTGTGTTTGTGTGTGAGAGAGAGCGAGAGACCATATGTCCTTATCAATTCAAACACAACTGCAATACCTACTCTCTTCTGAAACCTGCTTTTCAGTTACAGCAGACCAAGCGGAAAGGTAAAATTCTCTTTCAGAGGTAGAATCAGAAAACTTTATTGATCCTGGAGGAAAAACTATGACTGCACAGGTAAACAGAGACACAAAGACAAGAATGATTTAAGATATAATGTAAAGTATAGCAAAATGTATTGCAAATCTGATTTGTGGTAATTTGATCAAAACTCTCAGTATAGCTCATTAATGATCATCCCACCAACAGAGATGAGCTTCGTAGCAAATGTAGCTAACATGCTAATACAATCAAATTAATGTCACACTCCCGAAAGTGAGCCACAATGCCAAACTTTTGTCCATGTTGTCAGATAAGTATGTCATACAGTGTCAGAAAGACTTTAGGATCCATTAACAACTTTGGTATGATTCTAGGCTTGGGGTTGGGGATGAGGGGGTCGTTGTCAAAGCGATAAATATCACCAGAGGTTCAGACTGAAATCAGAGTATTGGAACAATCTCCCTGGACTGTCCCAATTGTCCTGGTGCATGAAACTACATGTCCCCCATCCACCTGCAAAAACAATCTGTCACGGCAACCCTGACAGGACCCATTGGGGGAAAGAAGGCACATTCAGGTGCACTTGTATGTAACATGTGTGTGTTTTTGAGACAGCCACATGTAGAGGCAAGCACTACGAAAGCATGGCAGGAGGGAAAAAAAAGAAAAAAGAAAGAAGACAAGCGGGTAAGAGTTGCTCTGTGGCTTCACTGGGATTAGTCAAGACAAAAAACATCTGCTAAATAAACATTGCAATGTTGTTCTAGCAGTGATCACTGGCTGAATGTGAAACCATTAATCAGGAGGTCTGAGCTCATTGCCAAGTGTACAAGATATAGGACGAATTTCTCTTACCGCAGGCTTTAATATAAATTCTGATAAAAATGTAAATTATCATCACGGTAATGACAAAATCACCATTTTCTCAATTTTTGTGGTTTTTACTTTTTTGAGACAGAATGTGAAAATGTGAAATTGAAAGAGAAATAAGCCAAAGTTAGTTACTTCATACTTATAATTGTCCTCTCTCTTTTTTGGTGGGTAGGGTATCTCCCGCAGCACTCAGTATAACTGCCCTCGCTCTCACTGGGTGGGTAGGGTGGTCTTCCCTCTCCCGCAATCACTCCCCCAGCTTTGGATGGCTTTTCACTATTCCATGCTTTTTGAACTTTGGTCCTAATTGTGCATAATGATCATTTTAACTGACTGCTATACAGTTCCACAGCCTTCTGTCTCTTTTGAGACAAAATATTGGTTTGATGGATGATAAAGGGATTTTTCCATGTGTGTGACCTCATATTTGAACCCTGGGGAAATAGGAAACGGTCCGAGACAACAATGGGGTAATCATGGACAATAGAGAGAGACTTTTCCCTCAGAGTATAGGTTTTATTTCAAATATTTTTAGATGGACCAATAACCTTGCACCATAATGTCCTTAAAATAATATAACATTCTTGCTTTCTGGTGGTTATCAGTTCCTTCTTCCGAACATGTGAATTATTATACATTGCTTATATGATTGTTTTTGCTCAGTTTTTTTAGGAGTGCCAATAATTATAGAGTTGATGTGCATGTGTATGTGTTTCAAACACAAAGGAAACGTGCAATTATCCAGTTAAAATAGCTATTCTATGCTCATTAAATCATTGCAAAGAGTTCAAAGACTGCTTCACTAAGGTAACAGTGGAAATCACACATAAGTCAGAGCATTTGACTAGGTGTCTCCAGATGTTTGGAGGGCATTTCTCCATGGTTGCCCAGCAAATTAGAGCTACTTTAGTGCAGAATGAACCAGCAAGATAAGCTCATGCAGCTTCTGAATGGAGCGTAGGAGTTCAGAGAGCTTTAACTAAAAAAAAAAAGCATAACGGCAGTCGTTCAAACACCTCCCCATACAGGCTGGATTTATGTGCCATGGCTACACCTCCCAATAAAAACATATCCCTCTACCGAGGGAGCGCATAAACCTGGAAGAGATTCTGATGATTAAACCTGTGAGCATGAAACCACACGGTTTATAGCTCTGAACACAGACAAGCCCACCAAAATCCATCATGCCCGGCGTTCTCCTGCACCAGAGCTGTTCCTGCAACACCAGATGATTTGTTTGTCTCCTCGAAAGCTACAGATACTGCTCAGCTTATTAACCCTTCAGTGCTGGAGCTTCTTTTTTTAACAGTTCTACCCGTTGCCATGTTTTTTGCTTGTGCACAGACAGTCACACTAAAATTCAACTTTGTGTTGTGAATTGCTCCTGAATTCACACTGTTGTGCCACCTGACAGAGAGCAGCTATACATCTCATCAGTGAGATGATGTTCACTTCGATGCCTTGAGTTTGGTGTCATTTAGTTATTGATGCACTGTCAGATGAATAAAGACAACGGTGGACCGACTGTAATCCTAAATCTCCATTAACCAGAAGTGTTGCTCAGCATTTCTAAGTTTTAGAATATTGAGTGTTGAGCGTTCCAGATCGCACCGGTGTGACTGGACGCTTTAATGGAAAGTAGTCAGGGGCGCAACCGTATGACTCCACGCATTAAAGGGATAAAAAATCTGGCCACTTTTCAGGGAGGCGTTTGAGATTCTGAATTCCAGCCTAGTTTTAGGAAAAAAATTGGGATTTACAATGTAGACATGTATAACATTCTTAATGCTTGTTTCTTTTAATTTTTTTTCAAGAGCATCTACATCTAAATTGAAGGCACATTTTTGGAGCAGCCTTCTTGGCTTCGCATCTACCGCTGATGAGCATGTAGTAGCATGGAGAAGAAAGTGTTGTTTGCAAGCATTTGTTGTTGTTTTGGTGAGGATCTTGCCATTCTATTTCCATCAGCAGCTTCTCCGTTGATTCCCCTCATTTGAAAAATCCAAAGCAAGTAAAACAGCCGCTTGGATCTGGTGGCACTTCAAACACAAAGTAATGTCGAAGACGTGTCTTTTATTGAAAACAGGGTTCAAAATTTCAAGCTAAAAGTAAAAGTGATTGTGCTTTACTAAAGTATTATTTGGAAATACTGGGGTATTACTGCAGTTGTATTACTGAATTACAGCGCTAAAAGAAAAATTACATTTTACATTTTTGAAAAAAGAAACCTTTACAGAACTCATTACTGATCCCAAAGACTTTTCTTCTCCCTCTCAGAGTTCCATTATTTTCATACTTTTTTAAAATTAAAACATTCAACCAAACTCATATTGATGTAAAAATTAAATCTAGTTCATTTTTATATTTTGCAGAACCAGTACTGTTCACTGATTTGTATATATAAATTTGTACAGATAAAACAAATTTTTATTAATATATGATTAAATTAATATATGATTGCATTCTTTTGATTTTCACTCAGATTTATAGGCATGTGCCAAAGCTTGAATCTTGGCCAGATGACATGTTTTGTTGATTTTCTAACTGAAAATTAGTTAACAGTATTAAAATGGCACCTTTAGTGCACAATTTCAGTTTACTTTGAACATGTTTGGAAAAATTACATACAGTAAAATAAAAACTGGGCCATAACTTTTGCACACTCCGCATTTCACATCTTATTTTTTTTATGTCAGCAGTGTGTCCACTGTAAAATATGTGTCCTGATTTAATTAAAATTCCAATGAAACCTGTCATTAAATTCATATTTTTTATTTTACTTCCATTTTTATTTTACTTTTTCACTCAAGTAAAGTTTTTCTGCATTTTTCACAGACGGTCTCCTAACCATTGCGAGTTTGGGGAAGTCATTGTCTAGGACAGTTTTAGAAATGTCCTCTTAAAGTTACAGAATAGTCCTTATAACACAATTTAATGAGTTTTAAAACTGCTCTATGTTCACTTTCCCTGAGGGGAAGCAAGGAAATTTGAACCTTTTCCAAACCTCACTTTACTGGTTTAAAAAAGTAATAAAAGTCAAATAAAAAGCCTGGAGTTGGGCAAGGTGTGTCAATGTAGTTTTAAAAATTGTATGATGAATGGAATGTGATGCCATTATGGTCCCTAAATAAAAAGGTGAAAACCCCTGAGGGCACCAACCCAGTGATGATGAGCTAATTAATGCTAAAATGACTTTAAAACTACAATTTGTATTGTATTGTATTTGTATGTGTGTGTGTATTACCATCCATAGGACAAATCAAACAACTGCCAAAACTGAGAATAAATTTGGATTTCAGGTACTTGTTACCATGCAATCAACCAAGCTGCTTGTTGTTCTTTACAGCCTCTACAATAGGTTTAAATGTGTTGTTTTATGATCTGTTCTAGGAGTGTTCCAAGAGTACTGCATCTGTTGCCTCGCCTCGAGGCAGTGTCTGAACCTCATTTTCACCAATTTATCCTCATTCAAGCAGATGTATGCGTACGTTCCCCAGCGGTAATACATCTCACTGTTTATAATAATAATAAATTATTTAATGATAATTCACTGTTCCCTCCTTTCTCTTGTCTCCAGCTCCTGTGTGACCCCGAAAGTCCCAATAGATCCTCCCTGATGTGAACCCCAAGTCAGGTCAGGCTTTCCAACACAAACACGGCCGAGCTCATCCCAAACACAGCGCTCCCAAACAAACTCAAATGACTGTGAAATGGCCTCGGCTCGGCTCCCCGCAGGCAGCGGCCAGCCAAGCGCTTAGAAACATCAGCTACCGAATGTTCCAGGCTGTTCAGGCTCCACATCACTCGCTGCCTCTACTGCTCTCCTGAGGATCCGAGTTGTTGAGGCATTTCTTACAAGCCAACAGAGCGCCTTCCTCAAAAAATCAGGAACTAAAGCTTAGAGTTTCTGCTGTTATAATTTTCGAGACACTCGTGCTGTTTTTGTGGCATTTGACAAACTACCCAAAAATGAAATAAATCAACAGACTTAAAATTTGGACTATTTTACCCCTTAAACTCTGTAGTTACTATATTTATATTTTACGCTATCGAAATATAGCTCAGGTCTTCTTCAGCTCTGTTTGAGGTGTTTCTAGGTCTCTGTGTTGAAAATGTGTTTAATGGGGTTTGGGGTGGTGTAGAGTAACCCTGGCCTGGCTGGAGCTCTCGGGGGAGCGGCTGGCAGTGTCCCACCTGCCCTTATTAGAACCTCATTACCTCTCATTACGGCTGCAGCACGCTACGCTGTGTGAGCACACATCTACAGAGAGGAACCTTTAATTCAGGCTCAATGGGAAACCCGAGAACCCTCATGAATAATGATAGCAGACATCATTGTATAGGGGGAAAATAGCACTGTCCATCTGCCTCTGTACAGGAGTGCATCGGGTACTTTGAAGAGTCCTGCTTGCTTTCCCTGCATGCTAGAAGATACCACTCCATGCAAACATGCTGCCATTTCACCTATGTGGAAATGTTGGATTCCTATTGTTAAGTATCAGTTACGTATATAAGAAGAGCTTAGCTGATGAAAATCTGAATCAGAATCAGAAAACTATTGATCCTGGAGGAAATTGCTTATGTTGCGACTAGACAGTCACACAGAGGCACAAAGAAAAGAACAATATAAGAATAAAATGTCTAAATAAAGGTTAAATGAAAACAACACAAAATAAAAAATACACTTTCCTAGAAACACAAAATGCTGAGGTATAAATACCATAATTTACTGCTATTTAACTTACTAGCCACAAATTCTAGTTTGTAGTTGACCCTTCCTCCTCGGTGCAATCAGATTCTATAACTCCTCCCCCTGTCACACTACCACCCATCAGACTCTATAACTCCTCCCCCTGTCACACGTCCATTAGAATCTATGACTCCTCCCCTGTCACACTTCCACCCATCAGACTCTCTAACTCCCCCCCAAGTTACATACCCATCAGACTTTATAACTCCTCCCCATTTCACACACCCTCACATCAGACGCTGTAACTCCTCCCCCAGCCCACACCCACCAATCAGACTCTATAACTCCTGTTATTTATTTTACCACAAGACTACTATTTTCTCATTTTTGTTTGATTCTACTTGTGTTTTTTTACTATGCAAACTTGAGTCCAAGGATTTCATTATTGGCAATGATGTTGCATTGCTATCTGTATATGACTTGAAATATATATTTTATATTGTTCTTATTTCTGTGACTGTGCAGTCATAGCATAAGTAATTTCCACCAGGATCAATAAAGTTTTCTGATTCTGATTTTGATTAATGCTGCAGGTGTATTTATCTCTCAGCTTTAAGACCGTCAAGTCCAGCTTCTAAATCTTGATGGACAATTTTCTTGTAAAAAGTACCCTAAAGTACCCTAACCCTTAGAACTCAGACTGCTCTTTTGCTCGGTGCGCCGCCACTTGGTGGTTCTCTGGGAACTCCCAAAACCCCAGTAGTGGTCATTGTTATTACATGTTTTTTTATTTCAAAAACTTCTGCGTGACATAAGAACACCAGCCAAACTCAACATGATGTCTGACACCTCGAGCATCAACACAAAGCTGTTTTGGTGTATGATGACTATTTACCATTTTGTGCCACTCACGTTTGAAGGGTTAATGAATACAATAATATGACTGATACTGAGTCATTAAAGTGTGCATAAAATTGCTGAGATCGAAGTAGACAATAAATAATTGTGCAATGACAGCATCAGCAACAGCAACAGTACAAAAAACACGCATTATATAATAAATACAGGGTATTTACAGTGGCAGTTGGGGAGTAAGTTCTTTTGTTTGTTTGTTTGTTTGAGCCATGCAGCTCGCATTCTAGGGGTTAAAATGCACCAGCTTTGCTAAAATGTGTTTGAGTGTTCAGTACGTGGATGTGTAACAAAGAAGAAGAAAAAGAAAGAAAGACACACTCCACAGTTTTTATAAGATAGAAATAGTTTTTCTTCTCCCATAAACACTACACTAACCACTGCCCACAACTGTGGAGACACTTTATACGTTGCAGATGTTGGCTGGATGGTCCTCTGCATATTCTCCAGCTCTTTATTTTCTTAGGCAGCCAGAAGCTGATACATGGCCTTTCCTGATGCTTTTTGCCAGTAAGCAACCTTTCTTAATTTATTGCTTTTTGCTTCAGCAGGACATTCAACCAGTTTGGACTTGTTTAGCACTTTATTTGGTCCCCTGGAGATTTGGTCACCTCAACACCCCCATTCTGAAATAAAACTACAGCTGACATAAAATTTTGAGCACATTTAACTTTAAATGATAAGATATTGCACTGATTAGCTACTTTTAGATGTGCAACCAATTTTAAGTAAACCAGGATTATTTTAGTGAAAACATTGCAACTTTTCCCAAATTGTCTTTCTTTAAGTACTGGCGATGTCTTCAGTATGCTCAGAAAAGCACAGTTACAGCAATAAAATTAATTAGTAAAGAAGTAACAAATAAAAATAAGCATCTTACCATTGTCCAACCCTGTTCAAACAGATATTCCTGTAAAGATTTCACTGTAATAAACTTCACTGCAAAAAAGGGTTTTAGCTTAAAAATTAAGTTAACTGAACTTTAAATAATAAGTAAACTGAATGGA
The DNA here is from genome assembly GCA_037974365.1 of Hydrocynus forskahlii. Classification (NCBI taxonomy): domain Eukaryota; kingdom Metazoa; phylum Chordata; class Actinopteri; order Characiformes; family Alestidae; genus Hydrocynus; species Hydrocynus forskahlii. Next base: position 24,082 of record JBBPCX010069274.1, read on the forward strand.
AACACTTTTGTTTGTGACAAACTTTTTAAAGATAAAGCTACCTTTTAAAATTAAAAGGTGGCTCCATTACTTGTTTAAATTTAAACACCATATTTAAATTGTAGCTTTTGTGGAATTTACAGGATTTTTAGGAGGGTGAATGTGTTCAAGTAACACTTTAGTGTTGTGAGAACCTTAGAGAGGTTTCCTTAATATTTCAAGTTCTCAAACCTTCAGACAGGCTGTCGTGAACATCTTTTATCTTTTCTCCACACTTGTTTGTGACGGAAACATGAAGGTCTTTTCATTTGACTCCACACCGAAACATCAAGCTGGGCACTCGTGCATAAAGCGTGTCCGAATTTTTTCTTCCTTCAGTGTTAGTATTGGTTTCTCCCTGCTGCTTGGTGTCTGACATGCTAAACACGCTAACCCCGCCCAGACGAGAGCGACAGAGCTCTGTAACGTGTTCCATGTCTGCAGGAGGAACAAGGCAACGCTAGCAAGCCCCTCTGGTTGTGTAACATGAGCAGCTCGTTGAAGAGATGGAGATGGAAAGAGAGGGACGGGTGGGGGGGTTGAGAAAAGTGAGAGAAAGCAAGAGCTGATGTTTCGAGGGGTGGAAAAAGAAAAATTAACTCAGAAGGCTGAGAAGCTCTGGTCTTGGCTCACAAACCTAAGAAGGCAAAAATGTCAAGAATGCAGAACTTTCACAGTCAAGAAAGATGACAAAGTATGTAAACTCAACATTCCCCAGTCTTTGAGAAAACTTTAAGAAGGTCCCACCACCAATACCACCACCACCACCACCACCCTTCACCTTAAAGAACATCTCAGCTATCAGCGCCCAGCCCACCCAGCACTCCGTCACATACGGCAGGGAGACTCGAGTTGCTGAGACTGTTTTCACAAGACCGCAGATTATTCTGGTCTAAAACCACAGAACTTTATTGAAATTACAGCCATAAACACATTCAAAAACTGCCCATTTCTTGTTTTTTTTTTTAAAGTCTCCCGTTTTAGGTGTTTATGGCGTCTCAGGGGGCTTTCTAATCTCTGGAGCTTCTTGCATGACCCATTCGCTTCTCACACAACTCTTTAGGATCACTTCTATCAACTGCAGGTCTGTTCTTTCCATCTGCATCTCAGATCTTTAAGATAACAGTCTGTCTGGCGTTCAGACTAGAAGATTTCCAATTTCCCAATGACAGGTTCACTCCACAAATATTAGCACACTTTTACTCACCTATGGACCCCCTTCCTCTTCCTCTCCCTCTCTCTCTCTTTCTCTCCCTCTCTTTCAGTCTCAACACAAAGTCCGAGCCCAAAGTTGGTGGTAGTCCAGCTCTCTCACAGGTTTTCCTTTTATTTTTATTCTTTTTTTATCCCAGAAAGCTGTATCCTGTTAGCTCTTTTAAGGATGTGTTATCCAGGTTGTGTGCTGCTCGCCTCCAACTCTCCCTGCAGGAAAATTGATTGTTCTGAAAGTTTTGAGTCCCACAGTTCTTTCCCTCAGCTTCCCCAGGGCTATCCAGCATGTCCTAGTCCCTCCCTCCCTCACTCCCTCCCTTGTCCGGCCCCTCCCTCCTCTCTGCTCTATAGGCTGTAAAGTCAGTGGAGTGGAGCCGAGGGCAGTGGAGGAAAGGGAGGCTTTGTTTTGGTTCCACTCGAGGGATGATTCACAAGATTGATGCACTTGACGTTTCCCACAGATCTGAAGTCACTACACCTGTGCTTCCGTTCAGTAGTTTTCGTGAGGAACGAAATCTGTCTCTCTGTCTGTCTGTCTGTCTATCTACCTAGCTATCTGTCTGTCTGTCTATGTATCTATGTATCTATGTATCTATCTATCTGACTGTCTGTCTGTCTGTCTGTCTATCTGTTTGTCTGTCTACCTATCTATCTATCTATTATTTATTTAGCAGGGCTACTAAGGCATACACTTTTACAAATATATGTCTGATGCATACAAAACATTTTATGTAAAATGTAAATGTAACATATATGTTTGCTTATTTGCAATATTTGACCCCTGGTTTAACACTTTTTGAGTTATATTAAAGCACCCATATCCTTAAAATGCATTTTGGTTTATTATGATTTTTGTGCAAAAATGAACTCTGTTCTGATAATTGCCCAAAAAAGGTCTAGACTGAAACACCCCTTATAACTGGTGTGAATGGGTGAGGCTAAACTTCTGTAAGCTGAACAGGAGGACATACATGCAAATGTATTGGCTTTCTTGACATCACAACAACAGAGATTTCAAAAAAGAGGGTTTGGTTTCCATATTTGGACCATCTGGTCTTGGGGAGTGGTCTGAAAGAGTGTTTATTTACCACATTTGAAAATGATATGGCGCCTGTAACAAATGTTAAGTCCATATTTACCCCCATCAAGATGGACTGAATTTTGTTACTCGGATACAAGCAAGAATGTCAGATATTAGCATTGGCGCAATGCTGTGATTTGGAGATTCTCGTTTCAATCACACTCAAACTGGAATCACAAAGCCTGGGAATGGAGGTGGTGTAATAACCGAGCCTGAAATAAAGCTTTTTCCAACTAAGGGCAAAAATCTGGCTTTAATAATACAGAAATGGGAAATTCCCATGAGGCACTCTTACAGTTTCCCTTAAATCCATGTCCATACATTGTCTCCATTGTTTTACCACACCCAGCCCCGAACCAGGCCACACTGCTCATATATCACAACAGAGAGGTCCCTACACTTGCTTTACATTTCTGAACTTGGCTTTCAGACACTGGGCTGCTTGTTAAGTGTGGAGCTGAAGCTGCACTTTGTCCTGTTGGTAATAAATGCTGGCTATGATCCATTTGTATAAATTCACCGTATACGTCCAAAAACTCACTGTATGAATGTGAGATGTGTCTCAGAGTGCTTAGAATGAACATTAATGCAAAATGTAGAGAAGGATACTAATGAGAATTTACCAGTCAGATTAGCCAATGACCACGCATTGCAGAAATACATTTCCATCTACACATTTGACAGATGCTCTTATCCATGATGTACCTGGGGCCTTGGTCAGTTAGGCAGGGCATGGCACCCCAGGCTGCTGTGCATTTGTGTGTGTGTGTGTGGGGGGGGGCACCCCCTGTGCTACCCCCGTGCCACACCAACCGCTTCTACACGGTAAACACTTTTTTAAAATGATTTAACAAAAATAGTTAATCAACCTGAAATGTTCATTGAACAAATGGGAAAAACAAAACATGGTCCTTTTTAAGCAAAGTTTTTTAGTAAATTTGGTAAATTGTTGTAAGGAGTATATGCACCAGGTGTGTAAATACAGTTAAGCAAACCAGAGATTTTTTTTTTAACTAAAATGGGTAAATTCTTGCAAAGTGTATATACATCAAGTGTGTAAATAAGCAAACCACAGGAACTTAATTTTGAAGTAAAATTGTTCAATTGTTTACTTTTGTGTGTGTGTCAAGACAGTCCGTAAAAGTGCAGTGTACTCAGTTTAACGTCCTATCTGAGTACCTAACTGACCTGCTGTGTGATCCAGGCCTATTGACCCTGTGTATGGGAGCGGGGTCTGCGGAGGTTGAATATCCTCATATTTGAGGCTTTATTGGCAACCCATGGATAAATGTGTGTGTCTGTGTGTATGTGTGTGTTTGTGTGTGTAAAGTGCCAACTGGGGATCGGGAGTGTGTTTTCACATCGTGACAACTGGCCTGTGACTGTCTGGCGGCGTTTCACCTACAAGCCCCGTCCGGCTCGTCCTTGCCACCTGGTGTGAGGTCCAAACATCTTGACGTGCGACCTGGAGAGGTACACACGCCAACTTGCTAAAGAGAAGGCCCTGGAAGTGTTCCTCGTTCCAGCCGGCTACTGTTTCTTTGATCGCCTTGTTTGAACAGGACCCACCATACCAGAGTTAAGTGGATGTGGATTTTAAGAGATAGGCTTTGATAGTCCAAAAAAAAAAAAACCTGTGTTTTCCCTCTGCTAATCTGTGTCCGTATTCATTTCCATCAAGGGTTTTGGCGAGTGAAAGTGGTCAGACAGGTTGCCTTGAATAATGTAGGTAAGGTTGCTATAGCTGGAGGACATAAGGGCCTGATTACACCCCATTCTCTCTGCATGCCGATGAATGTTGACATGACGCTTCGTTGGGCCCTCCCAATCGTATAAAGCTTTCACGGGTCTTTTAGCGCTTGGCGTCCAGCAACTCGTGATCACAATCATGAACCGTAACTTCTATTGCTCTTTATCGGGAGACCAATGGGGAGGGCGGTGGGTGGAGCTTCTGGTGTACGTGTGCTGCAGGAGGTTGGAATTTGTGTGTATGTGTGTGTGTGTGTGTGTGTGTGTGTGTGTTTGCTACGTCATCAGGGCGTGGTGGTATCGGCCCGGTGACTCAAAGGTAGCGGAGGAAGCCCCAGGTGTTTCTGATGTTTTCTGCTTTTCTTGGCTGGCATGAGGCCCAGACAGCTGGAGGCAGTGGAGTGAAGGTTTTGAGGACTGTCATCGCTCTGTATAGATGTCTGGAGAGTGTGTGTGTGATAGGGCTTTTTAAAGTAAAATTGTTAAATTGATAGGGCTTTTGCAGTCGCAGCTCCACGACTATGGAATGACTTGCCAAGCCATGTTAGGCAGGCCCCTTCACTCGCAGAGTTCAAATCTCGGTTAAAAACACACTTTTATTCCCTGCCTTTCGACCTAGTGTGAGGTGGTGACTTATGTGGTTTTTGTACTCGTCTAATTCTGTTTGTATGGATTTTTATATTTTATTATTTTATTTTATTACTTACTTATTTATATTTGTTTCTTTTATTCATTGGCCTGTGTGGTGTTGTGTTTTATGTGTGCTTGTATTATACAGCACTGTGGTCAGCCTTGTTGTTGTTTTAAAAGTGCTTTATAAATAAAATTGGTATGGTATGGTGTGTCAATGTATGTCGGCTCGAACTTGAGGACTGGTAGCACTTATATAGTGTGTAATATTGAACCCAGTGATATATAAATAGCTAAGCCCATTTTAACCTGTAGGGGTTAATGGTTGTTGTTTTGAGCTTTTGTTGTGCGTTTACAACACTTAATTGTAATTACATAATTATATAGTTACACATTGCATAATGAATAAAACTACATGTGTGTTTGATTTACATTCTGCATTATTTTCTTCTTGACAGTGGAAACATGAAAAAATTTGAAAAATGTTTCAAATCTGCTCTTCTGATTCCCGTGCTACAGCAAGAAATAATTAATTACAGCTATGAGTTATAATTCTTTCTGTAATCAATTAATGTATCTGTTGTTCAGTTGATCTAACAGCTTATTATTCCATACGCAATGTGCAATCTAGATACAATCTGTAAAAATGACCATGTGAACAATCTGAACATTATACAGTATTACAGAGCACTTTTTAAAATGAAAGAACAGGAGTCACAACACCCCCTGTAGTTCCTCGAATGTATTACAATATGTCAGAATGGCCAAGTGGATCATATGAACATTATAGAGCACTTTTTGAGTTAAACATATATCTCACTGCAGCCCTAACAATGTTACATTATATATGTTACACTGCTTGTGGTTATATTCTACAGTACTATACAAAAGTCCTGTATAAACTGTTTAGCCACTTCTCTGAACAGCCATTTCTCTGAGCAGTGATTGGACATCAAGATTAGTTTTGTTTGTAAAAAGTACTTGAAGTTTAATGAGCTAGTTAGAAGAACACAAGTTTGGTTCCAGATTTCTCCTTGATGGCTCCAGATTTGTGAATCTGCTGAAGTCTTGGTATTTGAGATGTTTGATGAGAACTACAATGTAATAATTGACCTCCACGAGGAACAAGAAAGCAAACACCTAGACATACAAAACACTACTATTTACTTTATTAATATTATTTGTATATAGCTTTTAAAAACATATATTGGTCAGCTATACAACTTTCTCAGGTGTCGAAGACTTTTGAAGGTGCTAAATGTGTTATTGCTGATAAACAAAGCTGTGAGTGGAACTGAATGAATTACTTTTACGTTAAATTTACATTCTGTATCCGTAGATTTGGGTTTCAATGTCAAAAATAGGCAAAACATTTTCCTTAAGACCAGATGTTGCATCCAACGCAATTTGCCCATCAGGGATGTCAAAGTTCAGGTGGGCGTGATCCGATCAGAGATTTCATCAACACTATGGGGAGATATGCATCAGGCGGCACTGTTGGCATACTTACAGTGCCAAACACCGGAGGATACTGCATATGACACGCCTTGCATAGATCCCATGATGCCGTGCAGGTTGACCTTGATAATGAGGGGGTCCGTGGGACAACAGCTGGTTTCCAGAATGTTTTTTGCTTCACTGGAACTCTTTAAACACAAAGAGCAGAGTCTTTTTCTGTAATTTATGTATGTAAAATACTTGCGCTTGTCTAAAAGCTTTAATCTCCTGAAATGTGAATTATAGCGATTTTTTTATATTAAAGTAATTGTATGTTTTAACAAGCGTTATCTCTTCTTAAAGTATGTGTATGTTTTAAGAAGCATAAAAGTCATGAATCGCCTTATCTAGAACAGTTAATTTAATTACATTTTCTGGCTAATAAGTGCTCTCAAATTGTGAAAATACTTTAAATTAATTTAGCGAAGTGTATGTTTAGTAAATTTTAATGTGAGTAACATGCAAACACAGAAAATCTCAGTGTGTGCCAAAACAACCGGAGCAAATTCAAAGTATTGGACTATTGAATATTAGTGTGGAAAAATTCTCACACAGCAACGGCTAGAACTGTTAAAAAAACTGCAACACTGAAGGGTTAAAGTATCTCTTTGAAGTTTATGACATGTGCAACAGCCCTTTATGTTGTCAACTCATTAATTTTTCAACTTCCCCTCTTTTTCCACCGTTAGTCAGACCTCGCCAGCACACCTCTTTCTCCAAGTCTTTCTCGCCGTGGTTTTTCAGACCCACATTTTGTTGAGTGACTCCATTTGGCCTCCCACACTTGTTGCTTGGTCAGTGGCTGACATATGGCTGCCTCCTCTTCACTCATTCAGTCTTCAGCTCCATCCTCCCACCACATCGCGCTTCAGAGGGCCACTATTGTCCTGCCGAGGACGACCAAGCCGAGCAAACATCCACCCTCTGGACGCCGTAGGACATGGAGATGAGAGAGCAAGGGCAAACACAGACGCAGAACAAAAGAGAGAGTGACGAGTGAGAGGGTGAAAAGGATGCTTCCATACAAAGGCGGTGACTCAATAATCAAGTAATATCCTTAATTATTAGAAATGTTTCAAAAGAAACTGAATTTGAATTATTTCAAAGGAATACATATGGAACTGTCACATGGACAAAGACGGTGAATGAAGAAGCCTGGGGCATAATTATAAAATGTAATCATAATCATAAGATATGTACACAGAAATGCATAATCGTAATTAGAAAATACAGGCCTCTGAATTGTTCTCTATGGGAAATGTTTCCTGAAACTCTAATATTGCCACATAGGTGCTAAAGTAGTCAAACAACTTAAATGAGAGTAATTTTAACACTAAAATTAACACAATTATACATCAGAGACACAAACTTCAATGTAGTTCAGAGCGGTCGAACCACAGTCTGTCATGCAGTAAAAAAATATAGCTAAATATTTTGTAGATTTAATGTTTCAATGCAAAAGGCTCCAAAGTGCCTAAAGATACAAGTTACCTAGATAAAGGTATTAAATCATGGTTCTCTTCAAATTTTCTTAAACTTAACAGTAACAAAACAGAGTTTCTTCTGGTAGGCTCCAAATCTACGCTATCCGAAACGAATAATTTTCCTATTAAAATCGACAATTCTGGGTGTCATCCTCGACAGCACTCTCTCTTTCAATGCACACATCAGTAATGTCACTTGGTCTGCATACTTCCATATACGCAACATCAATCGTCTCTGTCCCTCTCTCACACCACATGCCACTGCAGTTCACTTTTATTTGGCCTTACTCAAAAATCCCTCCATAAGCTCCAACTTGTTCAGAACTCTGCTGCTCGTGTTATCTCCAGGACCCCTTCCATCCTCCACATCACTCCCGTTCTGCAGCAGCTTCACTGGCTCCCCATTAAACATTGTATTCATTTCAAAATTCTTCTGTACACATTTAAGGCCATCCACCACCTCTCCCCTCCGTATTTGTCTGACTTGGTTCAGATCACCACTCCGTCTCGCTGCCTCAGATCGTCCTTCTCTATTTCTCTCTCTGTCCCTTCTCCCCATCTCGTCACCATGGGGAGCAGGGCTTTCAGCTGCTCTGCTCCTCGGCTCTGGAATTCTCTACCTCCTGACTTAAGAAACATCACTTCATTTCCTCTTTTTAAATCTAGACACAAAACTCACCTGTTCAAAATTGCTTACACAACATAAATTTCTCCACTTTGCCATTTTATTTTGGATTGTTTTATGTAGATTTTGTAAATTGTCTGCTTTTCTGCTTGTTCTTTTACTATTTTGTTGTACAGTGTCCTTGAGTGTTCAGAAAGGTGCTTTTCAAATAAAATGTATTATTATTATTATTAAAGGTGTTCCTACCACTCATTCAGCACCACTAGTATACTGATCACCATCTGATCCTCTAGAATCATCTGCACCAGTTTCTTCTCTGGTTCAGGCCTTAAGTTAGAAGTGCTTTGTCATGCTTGAATGACTCATGTGTAGGTCACTGTATGGCTTAACACCTCTGAAACTGGTCAGGTTTAGGAACAGGACTGAAAATGAGAGTCTTTGAAAGTCCGTCAGGAAGCCTGGAGAACTGTTTCTCAAGACTACATTAAAAATACAAGAAAATCTGAACATTCGGAAGGAAAATATGAAGAAATGAGAGGTGGCTCAAGCTTTTTACACAGCTCTGTGTACCTTTTGAATTTTTAAATGACTCATAATTTGACTGACATTCGGAGGCAAATTGTACATTACTTTACAATGGTATCGTTTTATCAAAGGTATGTGCTAATTTACACGTGCTGTGAACCACATTCAGCTAACGAGAGTTTGAATTTCAGTGGTTTTTGGTAGAGCACTGAAGACGTCTCAGTACTGGACTAAAGTGGTTTAGAACTGTGTTCCCAGTTAATGAATCAATAAATGAATGGAATCACAATAGATTTCTTGAGACACTGTGGTATGTTTATAAGGAAGAAAACCGTTAAATGATGTTGGCTTATTCAAGTTAGTAGCGTTAATTGTGAGTCTCTGCAATTGTAATTGTGCTAAATCTTTGCAATTGATTGTGTCATACGAGTTGCAGATCTGGAGGTTGGCTGGCAGTTATTACGGAGTCACACAGAGCTCATATTCAGACGTATGTAATTATATAGGAGCAGACGGGCCCAGTCAAAATGACAACAATTAGACACATTCCTAAGATGCCAGTTCAGCCCATGGTCCTCCGCTGCATATGGGGGGGGCGTTATTCACGCAGGCGCTTGCATTTGTCATCACACGCCTCTCGTCAAAGACAGAAAAGAGACTTTCACTCCATCACTCATAGCCACTTTCTGATGTCACGATATGAAGAGCCACAGTCACAATCAGGTCCCCTGTACAATGTGGGGTCTGGACACGCCCATTTACTTTCATCAAAACTGTGAAATAGCACATGGAGTTGGAGAACAATATACAATAAATAACAGTCATACAGTTAAACCACATCCACTAGTGCGATCCACCTGAATGGAGAGCTGGATGCAGTTTGAGGCTCCAGAGAAATTTTAGGGATAAAAAAAATTTAGCTGACTGTTGACCAGAGTAGTACTGACCATCTGGCATATCGGGCATATCGCCGACGTGCTATTTGTTTATTTATTTGTTTATTTTTTGGCCCATGAAACACTCATCTGTGGCCCTTTGGTTTTTTTATTTACTGACACGGGGCTGGCCCAATCACAAAGGGGTGCAGAGAAACTGCGAGGGGAAAAAAAAATGCTGTTTCAGGCAGACACTGCCAAATGTGCCAAAATTACTTGGGGTGTCAAATTAACATGTTAATTTTGATCAATTAATTACAGAAAAATTAACAAATTAAAAAAATTATGCTGATTAATCACACCATGTGACTTTAACCTGGTCAGGTGTTCTGCTGAAACATGCTACTCATCAAGATGTGCTACCGTGCCCTTCTGCGCATGTGCAGTTTCACAGTCTTGGGATTCGGTGCCACGAACATAAATCTGTGCTTCCTCAAGACTCTAGCAGCTTTATAAACTTCATGGGAACATTTTTCCACAGGGTAGCATGAATCGTCAGAACTTCCTGCTTCACAGTAGCATTTCTCAGTTTTAGAACCTGACTGTATAAACTGGCTCTATGCACCTCTAAAGATCTGTCTATCAATCTAGGCTCTTCTATTTTATTTAAATGAGAATAGGCAAATAATATGCATTTTTTATGCATTTTATTTGCCTATTTCTCATCATTATCAGTGTTATAAACTGACTATAAACTGTATGAACTTTAAGGGAGCATTTTTTGATAGGGTAGTCTGAATCAATAGACTGCTGTTGATTTGCACTACAGTAGCATTTTTCGACAAGGCCACATACACCACCAGAACACCCTTGCATGTATGTACATTTTCTTAAACTGCACCTTATACACGGGCTTAGTTCTATAATTGTTCTTGCGGATGCTTTTTTTCCGTCAGGTCATATTTTTGATTGCTGTGACCGTTACTGCACATGAAGATTACAAAAATAGTTATTAAATAAAAGAGACATTGAACGTCTGTAATGTTGATTATTCATTCACTCGTATGCCAAAATTCATTTACATTTGTAGACACTCCCTATGGTGGCAGCCACCCGCGGGCAAGTGCCCAAAAACCCCTTTTTAAACCATGATTGGTGCATTTCTCCGTCATGCTCTAACCAATGGCTGAGCTTCTAAGCTTTCAAATGAGACCGCTTGCAAGTCTGTGGGACGTTCCTAGCCTTTGTTATTCAATGAGCGAACCCCCCCCAGGCGCTCCGGACTGGTCCGGCTTTGACGGACAGTTATATTCTCCATTTAGCATGCACTGACAATTTACATATATTGGACTTTAGCCAATAGTTACAGCATTCGAAACCGAGGCGGGTCGACAAGCCGCGGGGTATAAAACCCGGAGATCTGGTCTAGGACCAGCTTATACAAGAGACGCACCGAGTGGAACAGCGTCTCCCCACGACTGAAAAACATGGATTTTTCATGCTGAAACAAAGCGAAATGCACACAGAAGACCAAATTCAGGCTATTTGAGGACATTTGAAGACATTTGATGGGGATATTTGGCCAGCAGATTGGAATTTCCAGGAAGACGCGCTGAGAG
>JBBPCX010069275.1:0-11488 GCA_037974365.1 Hydrocynus forskahlii
ATATCAGACAGTGCATCACGCTAAATTAGTCAAGCTAAATTCATTGTCTGTCACAACACCCCATCCCCCCCACTTTTAGAAAGCTTGATACGCCCCTGTCTACAGTCGATTCAGTTCAGCCAAGCCTGCTTAAAAAAGTCTTGCCTGTAATAATTTGACCTCTTTTAGCAATAATAAACTCCTCTCTTAGTATTGGTTATTTACCAAAAGCAATTAAATTAGCGGTTATGAAGCATCTGTCAAAGAAACCAAATCTTGATCGAGCTCACAAATTTTAACCTATTTCTAATCTAACATTTTATCTAAGAATTTAAAGAAAGTTTTGGCCTTGCAGTTATGTTTGCTTCTGTATACGAATCGCATTAATGACACAGATGGATTCTGGCCTCATCACAGCACCAAAACATCCCTAGTACATATGGTAAATGTTTTTTTACTGTCCACTCGTGAAGGATTTGTACTTTTGCTGGTTTTGCTCAACTTAGTGCAACATTTAACACCATAGACCACTCTATTCTATCAGACAGACTAGAAATCCTGGTCGGAGTCTCAGGAACAGCCTTATCCTGGTTTAGATCATAACTAACTGGCTGCAATCAGTTTGTAAGTGTGAACAGTTATCCAAAAAGTGGGATTAACTTTAGATCTCTGCCAACCCAGATGATAAACATTGACTAAATAAGATTGAGGATTGTGTAAAAGACATAAAAAACTGGATGTCACATAACATTCTCTTGCTGAAGTCAGAAAAAAAGGTCAATATTCTGGGTCCAAATACTGCCAGAAATAAAGTGTCAAGTTTAATGCTAGATCTTACCGGTTCCTCAGCTTCTCCTGTGTCAGCTGCAAGAAATCTTTGGTGTCACTACTGATCCTGATCTGTCCTTTGATGCACATAAAGGTACTCTAACTGAAATAGCTTTTCTTCATTTTTGAAATATTGCTAAGCTAAGAAATGCACTATCTCTACATGATGCAGAAAAATTAGTTCACACCATTGTTACTCCCAGACTCCAGACTCTGGGTCACTACCCCATTCCGGATCTGCCATCGCTGGAGTTCCTTGCCCAAAAGTCCTAGACTGGTTTGGGTGCTTTGGGGTGCCATCCTAGGGTGACTGCAGCTCAAATCTCTGCAAGAGACTGTTGTTTCTTTTGCTATGGACTAGAGGCTCTCAAATTACTTCTCATACTACTGAGTCTAACTGTACCAGCTTTGTTAGCCGCAGACTGCCAGCTGTTTAGCAATGATCAAGGCATTCTATTGTTAATTATCTCCATAAGAACATCTCTTTTCCACTCTCTGGGTTGACCAGAGGAGGATGGGCTCCCCTTTTGAGTTTCTTCCACAATTTCCCCCTCCAGCCCTAGTGAGTATTTTCTTGCTTCTGTCTTCTTTGGCTTGCTCACTAGGGGCTTGGACCTGGATTCTGTAAAGCTGCTGTGTGACACCATCAGTTGTAAAAAAAAAAAAAAGCTAAATAAATTCAATCTAACTGAATTGAAACTGGAGCTCTGGAGGAACCCTTCATAATGAAAGCAGGGATGTCTCAGCACAAACACACTTATAGAAATAGATATACGAACACACCTATATGAGAGACCATGCACGCACACATGCACGCCTTCACACTGCTTTGATTCATTCCGGGCAACACCTGCCGTGACTGATGAGTGTCCTGGTGGCTCATTCTCCATCTCTTCATTATCATACACTACAGAGGAGCATTTCATTAACCTCCGCTGATCCACACGCACTCCATCAGCTATGCACACACACACACATGCACACTGTCATATACACTTGTGCATTCACTCACACATGCTGTTATTCAATCACACTGCACAATGGGATACTGAGGGCTTCTGATACTTGAGGGCAATCAGTGCAGTCTTTTTAAGCTGCACAGAAAGCCCTAGGAAACCTCAACATGTTTGGAGGAGAACTAACCCACAGCTATAGCCTCACACAGTGAACTCCTGCTTGGACAGTTGAAAATAGAAGTGTACATTTTAGGATGAGGGTTAGCTACTTACTCAAACGCATTAGTGCATGTGAATTGCTCATTCAAAGTAAAAGGGTTAGTCAGGCCTGCCAAGATTAACATTTACCGAAGGAAACAAATTATCCCACACCAACTCACCTTCTGTGAAAAAGCAATTACTCACCTTATATTCAACCTCACATTAACTGAACCTTTCCAGCCATGCAAAGTGAACTGAAAGGCCCCAACAAGCAGCATGCTATTCTGTAGTCAAAGAGGTTCAAAAGTTATTGAATTATTTCAGTCTGGAAATGGTTCCAAAGCTGTTTTTAAAGGTTGGGGCTTCAAAAAACCAAAGTGAGAACTATTATCTCCATTTGGAGAAAACTTAGAACAGTGGAAAATCTTCCCAGAAGTGGGCAGCCTAGCAAAATTCCAGAAGAACAAAAATGAACAGGAAGTCACAAAAAATCCCAGAGGAACTTCCTGCCTCACCTTAAACAAGGTCGACATTTATGATTCCACCATTAGAATGAGCCCTGGCTAGAATGGAACCCAAGGAAAAGAGACAAGGTGAATAGCATTGCTAGCCAAGATGAACTTGGAACATGCTGGTGCCATCTATTATTAATATGCTTTGTTGATTCCACTTATACTTCTTAATTTTGGTAGTGGTTGGTCTGTTAGATTTTTAGTACGACGTGAAAGCCTAACCAATTTAAGAGGTCATATAGGTATATCTACCCAGATATAACGGCGAAATAATCTGATTATAATGCATTTTAAAAGTTCAATCCTATCATTTACTACCAAAATAAATGAATTAATTAGAGTAGTTTAAATATAACACATTAAATATAAAACATTACAGACAAACTTTTCATTCTGAAAGATTGTTAGGCCTTGTCTGAAATGACACCACCAAGTTGTTGTTTCGGGTTACACTTTGAAAATCATCCTTATTAATCGACAGTTACTATACAAAGTAACAACTTCTCTCATTTTGGTTCTGAATTCTTACACAGAACATCCTAGAATAGTTGAATATACTCCCCAGTTGAAGAGCTAATACAGTGTGCGAGGAGTTACTGGGTTAGAGGCTGTTGTTTTTTTTCTGTAATCCAGGAATGGAACAGTTCCCAGAGGGAATTTATATTGTAAGGCCAGCACAGTATTTATGTTGAGTCAGATGAGCTCTCTGCGGCTTTAACATTTATTCATCCATCCATCAATGCATCTGTCCATGCTAAAACAGCTCTGACCTGTCAAGGCCTGGACTCCTCAAGACCTCTGAAGGTGTGCTGTAGTATCTGCACCAAGATGTTAGCATCCTTTCAATCCTTTAATTTGCAAAGTGTGGCCTTCATGGATCAGCATAATACCATTACACCACCTCCAGCCGGATGGAATCTGACACAAATCAACACTGGTTGACCAGGAAATGCTTTTCCAATCATCTATTTTCCAGTATTGGGGAGCTCATGGGAATTGTAGCCTTAGTGGAACCTGGTGTGGTCTTCTGCTGCTGTAGCTCATCTGCTGCAAGGTTTGGCACGTTGTGCATACAGAGATGCTCTTCTACATACCTTGGTTGTAACAACTGATTTAAGTTACTGTTGCCTTCCTGTTGGCTCTAACCAGTCTGGCCATTTACCTCTGACCTGTGGCATCAACAAGGCATTTTTGTATAGAGAAGTGCTGTTAACTGGATATTTTCTCTTGTTTGGACCATTCTCTGTAAACCCGAGAGATGGTTGTTTGGGAAAATCTAAGTAAACCAGAATTTTCTGAAATACTCCGACCAGCCCATCTGGCAGCAACACACTTGCCTCATTCAAAGTCACTTAAATCACTCTTCTTCCCAATTCCGATGCTCAGTTCGAACTTCAGCAGATCATCTCGACCATGTCTGCATGCCAAAATGAAATATATTACTGCCATGTCATGGGCTAATTAGAGATTTGTGTTAACAAGCAGTTCAACAGGTGTATCTAATAAATTGACTGGTGAATATATACACACACACACGCGTGCGCGCGCACACACACACACACACACACACACACATATGTATGTATATATCTTTCATTCGTTCGTTCTTTCTTTCTAAGCTTTTAATTATTTCAGTTACTACAAACACTTCTAAGACCATAAAACTGAAATGTTTGACTGTTAAGGAAGGTGCTTTTGCTGATACAATCATCTAACAATAATGCATACATGAATTAACTCACTTAAACAGTTTTTTTAGACTTACAGATCAGGGTGTACCACTGTAGAATGTGTATGAGAACAGAAAATGTCTTTGCGCATCACACCTTACATGTACAGCAGCTACGAATGAAACTGCCTATTATAACTCCAGTCAGACACTTATGCAGAGCAGCCCAGTGTTTCTCTTGAAAAGGAGAGCTTCTGAAGTTCATAAGATTCTGATCAGTTCTAGCCCAGCTGTAGTCCTTTTCATTTATAGGTAAAGTAGAAAAAAAATCTATATCTCCGATAATGTTATTGAAAGTAACAAGGCCGCTGGGAGCCGAAGGTGCTGCAGCAGTGCTTTCTGAGAAATGCTTTTCACTGAACATGAATAATTTACCCAATTTAATTAAACTGTGTTGTGGGGCATGTATGGGAACAGGCTGATGAGGATTCTGGACATACAGTTTTAACCGGAAACTCCCTGCAAGATGTTGTTAATTATTTACATTTACATTACAAGGGAAAATAAGAACAGGATGAAAGATTTATAGTGGAAAATTGTAGTGTCACATCGGAAGGTTCTACAACTTTTGGTAGGATGTGGCAGCGCAACTGAAGCTGAAGTATAAATGCGAATGAGCTTTTGAGACTTAACAATACATAAGAATAAAACAATCACTAGGTAAATGTACTGTACACATATTCCTCTTTCATTAGTAAATCTATGTATCTATCTATCTGATAAATATTCTTTGTTAGAATTACTTGTTTTATGCATGTCCGACTTCCTGACATGTTTCTGTAGAATTCACTGTTCCATCACTGATGACATGTCATCTTGGCCCAGAGGCAGCAAAACAAGCCCAAACCATGACACTACCACTACCATGTTTCTCAAACTGGATAAAGTTCTTATGCAGGAATGGCTTCTAACCAAAAAATTCTATTTTGGTCTTATCTATCCACAAAACATTTTTACAATAGCTTTTCATTTTATAGCAGCTATGTTGATGAACAGTGACTTGTATGTTACAACACCATTGTTGTTCAGTGTCCTTCAGATTCTGGACTCTGAACAGTAACATCAGCCAGTGTGAGAGAAATCTTTATTTGCTTTGGGAGAGAAGCAACCATGGGTTCCTTTGTGGCCTCACAGACTATTTTATAGCTTGCCCTTGGAGTGATTGTTGTTTGTCTACCAGTACTGGGGAGGATTACGTTGGTCCTAAATTTCTTTCATTTGCATACAGTATGTCTGACTGTAGATTGGTGGAGCCCAAACCTTTTCCAGTGATAAACATAAACAACTTTTTTTTCTGAAGTGCTCTACCTGTCAATCTGTCATATCTAAATGGATGGATGGACGGACAGATAGACAGACAGAAAGACAACCAGGTCGACAGACAGAAAGGATACACACATGTACAATCTATTTGTGAAAAAGGCTCGTTAAAGAAGTGATCATTGAAAGTTTTTTTTTTTTTTCAGAGAACCAACAGTGGCTCTCCTCTGGCATCAAATTCATCTTCTTGCTGTGGTCAGTCATGGAGAAATCTTTTATATTAATACAGGTACGTGACTATGTTTACACCTCATTAAATTGAATGTGGTGCTGATTACCCTTATTAATGAGGCTGAAACCACTAACATTCCCCCATATATCATTAACCGAGAGCATAAATCCACCTCTTGCAGTGGAGAGAAAAATTAAATGCATGGAAGCAGAGACTGAGCTAGAATATGATCAGAAAGAGCAGTGCATTACGTTGATCTGAGAAGTGTGTTTTTCATAATTCCCAAAATGAGCCTTGAATTGAATAATCATCAGCTATTGTTATGTGCCTCCCACCTGTATGAAGAGGCTTCATAGGCTAGTAGTATTTATGGTCATAGTAGTTGTCCTTTATAAAAATTAGTCTAACTTGTAATTATTTTTACATTTTTTAAAGCTTCTAAATCTGACACAGTTCTCATTTTTGTAACTCCTCTTCATTCAATCTGCAGTCTTCATTACAGCTTTTTTTTTTTTTTTTTAAAAAAAAGGTTAATCTCTTTGAACAAAACAGTGAGAGCACAAGGACGCTAGTTGGTGTTCTGAGAGGCTCGGCTGTTCAGATAAGACCTCTGCTGGAGCCCGGCAGGGAGTGCCGTTTTATAATCGTCATTCAGACGTGCACGTCAAAACACAGAGAGCGGTTACTAATTGGCTAATCAGATCCAAGGTTATAGTCCTTTTCTTCTCCTGTTTCAGAAATACTCTGTTTGAATGGATAATGAAGATTAACGAGCTGTTATTTATTTATTTATTTATTTTCTAGCAGCATTTGATACCCACACAACAAAATGTTAATGAGGAGAGAAGGACGAAGTGAGAGAGAACAAGACCAAGAGAGTGAGAGAGTGGAAGAGAGAAAGAGAAAGAGAGAGAGAGAACTACAACTTCGATGGTAGTACAGGAAATGCAGTAGCGGTATGATGTAATAAGAAAGTGTATTGACATATGGAGAGGAAGGTAAATCAGGGCAGATGCATATATCCATATGCCATGTCACTGATACACACTGCCAGATGTCACTGGGGATTGTTTCTTGACTTCCATGCTTCTTCTTGTACGACCCCTGCTAAATGTTTTAATTTAAAATTTTGCTTCCTACTATGTACTAATTTAAAGTTACTATATAATTTAAAATGTGCTTTCTACTATGTACACTATCAAATTTAAACACACAATTCACTTTAAATCAGTCAAACAGAAATGCATTGCTTTGTCTAAGCAAATAGACTTATATTAGCTATAAATAGTTTAATTTCTTTGCTGAAAACTGATTATTGGAGTTTAAAATGCCAATTGGTCTAAAAATCATATAAAATGCCTAAAATTTCAAATTAACATGACCTTAAAAAGCATCCATGGAAGAACATGTTTTGTGTTACCACTTAATGACCAAACTGATCTTTGAGTTGATATGAACTGAACTGGTTGGATGTGAGTTCAGATGTCTGAAGGTGTTTGCAAGTCCAGAGTACACAAATCCTGCTTGTGGTCCAAACACAAACAGACAAAGGGGTCAGGGTGCCAGACAAGACAGATGAGTAAATCCAGAATATGATCCAAATCAAATCCCTAACCAGAAACCAGGTCAAGTCAGAAAGAACAAATAAAAGACAGAGAACAGTATAGAAAGGAATGAGCAAACTGGTGCATATTTATAGATTGTTTTTTTGTTTTGTTTGTTTTTTCATTGTTTAGCCAATATTCTCTCAAGGATGTTCAAATCACCACGGGTCCCTTTCCTAGAATGCGAGTCTAGGATGGACTGTGTCTCATAAGGGGACTCATGCTGGGGTACACCAGCCAGAATCTTGAATATTTATGCTTTTAATTTCTTTGCATTTGCATTGTTATAGTTAATATTGGCTTCCAATATTGGATTTTTTGTTTTGTTTTTACATTTAATTCATTTAGTGTGAATTTCGTTTATGAAACCAACTATCCCTCAGGGAGCAATAAAGCACTGAAACAAATAGAATTAAACAGCATCTGCAGATGTCTAGAGGGGTTAACAGCCTGGGGACATCTATCGGACCAGGTACTGCTTCCATGACAAAGGACAGACAGGCTTGCAGTTGTAATCTGTAGGTGAACAGTTTTATTCAGTGAAAAATCTAAAAGGGGTAGGCTTAGGTTGAATAGAGGCTGACACACTGAGCTGACAGCCAGGCTTGATTCTTCGTTGGAGTTTGCGAGGCTTATTGCTGTAATACACTTTTGATAGAGTGTAACCTTTTGGAGCTGAAAATGTATAGCTTTAGTGCATGCTGAACAACCCCGGAAAAGAAATCATCCCTCCTTTGTAGATGTCCATGTCAGAATGTGGAATACCACTCTGTTCATCACCCAGTAAATGTGGCAGAGTGTCCATTAGAGGGTCCACTTTCAAAAGGTCTCTGTTTTGTATTAGGCACCAAAGGAACACCCTTCCAAGTCGCATTGGCCAAGTATATCATGATTTTGCATTGTTATGCTATTGATATGCACCTCATGAACCTGGTTTGCAAATCACTGATGATTATAAACAAAGGGTGCCATTAGTACTCTATTACCTCTTGGATACATCACTGAATTGAAAGAAACTGACATGATGACAGTCATTCACTGATATGGAAATAGTTCACTTGGTCATATTAACTATACTGACCATAGGCAAAAATTTCAGGGCTCCTATAGAGGAGTAAAGCTTCAGATCAAAATATCAGTATTGCTGTGTGTCTTATTGGACAATTTTGGGATAATTGCTGAAACCATGGTTAAAAAGTGCTGCAACGCCTTGCATAGGATGTCAGTAGGATCCATTTGCAGGACCTTTTAATCATAGTATTATCACCTAAATGGGGGTGTACCTGCTGGATAGAGGTACAGTGTCCTATCATGCTCTCACCCAGATCTTGTCCACTTCCTAAAAGAACTTTCATACATTCTGATTCACCTGGTTTTCTGAACCAGATTTTTGTTTGTCCTTATGATGTCTTTAACATATGTACATGTGTCTCTGCCTAATTAGTTCACTGGCTGGACCTGGATATTGTCCATTCACTGCTGTGTGTTGTTTCACAGCATGCCAAGTATGTTCCTGAGCTTCTCCCATTTTCTTTGTAATCACCATTCTGTGCTACTTGTTTTGCACATTTCCTTTGTTATCTTGCCTTAACATTATTCAGCACTCAGGTATTGCTTTTTGCTAAGGTTTGTGATTAAAGACTGTTTACATCGAGCATTTGCGCCTCTGGTTTTCTTTTCCAGAATCCACCATGACATGCTCATTATGAGGGAACACTTACAGGCATTCTGAGAGGGCCTAACGATTCCTAAGAACCAACAATTATTGTAAAAAAAAATGTAACTAAGTGCAAAAGCTATGTCTGGATTTCTGCATGTAATTTAGTGTTAACATTACATGTCTATAATTTTTATTTTTTTGCATGACAAAAGAAACAAAGAAACAAGCTTATCTATTAGAATCACATTTAAGACACTAGCTAGATGCCCTTAGTCTATAAGGAAATCCATGGACATAGTGTTACTTTGTTTAATTTATTACCTTTATATTACTTAGGGTGGCTTTGGTCAGAGGATGTTAGGAACATGTCTTAGTACATGCATGAACATCCAGAGATCGATTCATTTCTCACAACTCATAAGATTTAAAGTATCTACTGCTAATGTCCTCGTGCTGATACCACAACACCCTCAGAGGTCTTGTGGAGTCAGAGGCAATATAAATAACTTCAGAAGAATTACATTTAATTTCAAAGTTAATCTCATTACTAAAATCTCTAATCTACTAAATACTAATCTCATTACTTAAACATATATCAACAATGAATACTAACTTTGGGCCCCATGGTGGTGCAGTGGGTAGCACTGTTGCCTCATACGTCCAGGGTTGGAGTGTGGGTCTTTGGTTTTTCCCACCGTCCAAAGACATGCATGTCAGGTGATTTGGGGATTCTAAATCGATTGTAGGTGTGAGTGACTGCTGTGTGTATGTGCACCCTGAGGTGGGCTGGTGCCCCATTGACCCTGGGATAGGCTCCAGGTACCTGTGACCCTAGTAAGGATTAAATGGTTAAAGAAAATGAGTGAATGATCAATAAGTAAAATAAATTACTAAATACAGATATAGTGGGGGAAATAATTAATTGATCCCCTGAACAGTCTCTAACGTATGAGGTAGTTTCATTTTTATGGAGAGAGACAGAATATCAACCAAAAATCAAGAAAAAACATGTTAAATAAAAGTTATACATTGATTTGCATGTCATTGAGTGAATAAGTATTTGATCCCCTACAACCCAGTCAGACTTGTGGCTTCTGGCTGTGTGCCCATGTTGCACACAGATTACAATCAGTCTCTCAATTACAGATACTCCTGATCTTAACTCCTTATGTGTATAAAGCACACCTGTCTACAGAATCAGTTTC
This sequence comes from Hydrocynus forskahlii, assembly GCA_037974365.1. NCBI lineage: Eukaryota > Metazoa > Chordata > Actinopteri > Characiformes > Alestidae > Hydrocynus > Hydrocynus forskahlii. The sequence continues at coordinate 10,167 of JBBPCX010069275.1, forward strand.
TTTCATTCCAACCTCTCCACCACCATGGGCAAGACCAAAGAGCTGTCAAAGGACGTCAGGGACAAAATTATAGACCTGCACAAGGTTGGAATGGTTTACAAGACCATCTGCAAGAAGCTTGGTGAGAAGGTGACAACTGTTGGTGCGATTATTCGGAACCGGAAAAAATATAAAATGACATCAATTGCCGTCAGTCTGGAGCTCCATGCAGTATCTTGCCTCATGGCATGAGGACGATCATGAGAAAGGTTAGGGATCAGCCTAGAACTACACGGGAAGAGCTTGTTAATGATCTGAAGGCAATTGGGACCACAATCCTTGAGAACACCATAGGTAACACACTACATCATAATGGATTGAAATCTTGCAGTGCCCACAAGGTCCCACTGCTTGAAAAGGCACAAAGCCAATCTTAATTTTTCCAGTGAACATATAAATGATTCAGTGCTGTGGTCTGATGAGACCAAAATCGAGCTCTTTGGCATCAACTCGACCCGCCGTGTTTGGAGGATGAGAAATGCTTAGTATGACCCCAAGAACACCATCCTCACGGTCAAGCATGGAGGTGAAAACATTATACTTGGGGATGTTTTTCTTCTAAGGGAACAAGATGACTTCAATGCATTGAGGGGCCAATTGATGGGCCCATGTACCGTAAAGTCTTGGACGAGAACCTCTTCCCCCAGCCAGAACACTGAAGATGGGTTGTGGATGCTCTTCCAGCATGACAGTGACACAAAACATACTGCTAGCAAAAGAGTGGCTAAAGAAGAAGCACATGAAGGTCCTGGAGTGGCCTAGCTCAATCCTATAGAAAATCTGTGAAGGAGCTGAAGCTTTGAGTTGCCAAGCAGCAGCCAAGAAACCTAAAGGATTTAAAGAGTTTCGGTAAAGAGGAGTGGGCCAGAATCCCTCCTGAGATGTGCGCAAACCTGGTGACCACCTACAAGAAACATCTTACTGCTGTGCTTGCCAACAAGGGTTTCTCCACCCAGTACTAAGGTACTAGGTCATGTTTTGCCCAGGACTAAGTCATGTTTACTTATTTCACTTATTTTCACCAATTCATAACTTTTATGTGACATGTTTTTTCTTGATTTTTGGTTGATAGTCTGTCTCTCTCCATAACAATGAAACTACCTCATAAATTAGAGACTGATCGTTTTTTTGTAAGTCAGCAAACTTACAAATTCAGCAGGGGATCAGATAATTATGTCCCTGTTACGGCGCCGGCCCCTTGGCCGCCCTGGAACGCGGCCCCTTGGCCGCCCTGGAACGCGGCGGCGGCGCCCTGGAACGCGGCGGCGGCGCCCTGGAACGCG
>JBBPCX010069276.1:0-11488 GCA_037974365.1 Hydrocynus forskahlii
GGGGAGGGAGAGAGAGAGAGAGAGAGAGAGAGAGAGACTGCCTATTAATGACTCATCTCTGCTTCGGCTGTGTGCTAGTGACTCACAAGTCCGCCTCTCCCTCCTCCATATGTCCTCCATCCAGCGCCTCCTCCAGCCTGTCCTCATCGGACTTCTCCATCTCCAAAGAGCTCCTTCCTGAATCTCTTCCCACCATCCTCACTGCCCCATTCCCACCTCCCACCTTTTGAAAAACATCCCAATTCATCCTTAAACTCTTCATAAGCCAAGGTTTGTACAGCTGCTGCAACCGGGCCTTGAAATTCAGCCCAAAAATCAAGCATGAACCTCTAATCCGGTTTCCGTCTTACCTTCGTTTTTCTGCGCCTTAACCGGATAGAGAACAGCTGCCTGGTGGTGACCTGGTGGCCTGGGTTCAGGTTAGCGCAACAGAAAATGTCGCACATTTTGCAAGTTTCATAAGTTACAAACAACTTGCATAAACAAAGCAGGTAAGGTCGGGTTCTGGTCATTAAGTAATAAATATTTTTGCAGGTCAGTTCGGGTTCTGGTCATTAATTAAGAAATATTTTTGCGGGTCAGGTCGGGTTCTGGTCATTCATTAATAAATAATTTTGTGAGTCAGATCGGGTTCTGGTCCTTCTGGGGCAGCTGGTGGCCTAGGGGTTTGGGCGTTTGCCCTGCAATCAGGAAGTCGTAGGTTCGATTCCCAAGACTGCTAAGCACCTCTGAGGTTCCCTTGAGTAAGGTACCATCCCCACACACATATCCCCGGGCGCTGTGTTCCTGGCTGCCCCCTGCTTCACTTGGTGAATGGGTTAAATACAGGAGAAGAATTTCATGCTGTTCACGCTGTGTGCTGTGGTGTGTTCACGTATGAAAGAATGATCACATTCAGTTAATTAATTAATATTTTTGCAGATCAGATCAAGTTCTGATCATTGATTAATGTGTATTCATGCATGTAAACGTGATCAGTGTCATTCATTCCAAATCATTTCCACACTCAACTCACCAGGTACGGCATCACCAGGTCAGCAAAATAAACAAACGCAGCTCCCAGTGTGAACCCCACAGCCACAGGGAAGAAGGCAAATGCCCCGTATTTCCCAGATTCCTCTGCCATCTCAATCGCAGGGGCAAGGAGGGACCAGTAGGAGGCCGCCAGCATCACCTGTGGACAAGGTCAGCAGAATGAACACAATGCATCAAGTGAGAACATGGACCAGTCTTACAGAAGAGCTAAAGCAACAAAACAGGACCAATCTCACCTCCCCCCCGCAGCTCAGAATCCCCCCAGCCTTCATCGGAGAGCCCTTTAATCAACACTCTAAATCTAGCTAGACTCTGATGTTCTCCAGGGTGCTCTAATGGCCTGGGTGTTCCGGTTTAATGAGGAGTACAAACTCAGCATTAGCCCCATTCATTTCCAAATGCGCAGATAATGAAGAGCCGCCGCCTCTGATGTGTAGTCCCAGCTCAGTAAATGTTCGAGAATTAGACACAGAGGGAAGTGAAAATGTTTTCTCATGGATGTGAGGGATTAGTGGGGGGATTGGTGGTTGGGGAGTGTTTAAATATGAAAAATGTTGGGCCTGTTGGGATGACTGTACGTCATTTGTAATCGACAAACGAGGAGAAAAATGTTTGCGTTCGTCCTGACACCTGCCAACAATTATGTGAATTTTATTTTTTCCTTTTTAACAGGTTTTGCCATAAAGACATTTTTTTTCCAAATTAAAAATCTTTGCCTTAATAACCACAGTTTGCTCTATTAACAATTTCATATTCAATATTAGTTTATGCAACGTGAACATAAACATTACACTCCTTTTAGATGTTTTAATCAATATTTTAAGAATTCTAGGAACAAGACCTGATTAGAACATTAAATAGTAAACTGTAAGATTTGAACCCTGAGATTTGATCTCCAATTCTGAAAGGTGATTCATTTTGGATATTAAATGTATTGGAATTTCATAGCTTATGTTCCGCAGATTCCTCGGTCTGTCATTCTGATTTAACTTCTCTTTCCTGACAGCTTCCTGCTGTCTCCTAACTATATGAAACTCATCTGTGAGTGTTAGGGGATGGGTAGAAGAAAGGGGCAGCTGATGTCCCATTCAGAATCAAACCTGAAAAAGGGACAGACACTCGTGTGGGAGATGCTATTCGTCCTAAAACTTGGCAGCAAGAGCAAGAGAGAGAGAGAAGGAGAGAGGAGATACAAATAATGGTTAAAGCTAATGTTGGCTTATCTTACCACGTGTTATGCTAGCCAGTCTCGTGTAACATATTTTCTTCAAGTGTCCACATGTTACACATTTTACAATGCACTAAGGCCATAACGTCAATGTGCTAGAGGACCCCTTCGAGCTATAATGTTTGCGCACACACACACACACACACTATGTAAGTCTTTTCAGCCGGGTGCTAGTGGATGTATGTGTATAAAGGGTCTGGGTCTTGAATCATTTATACGCTGCTGCTACAGGCACAGAATCCCAGAGAGGCACACAAGCATAAAGAAGTGGCAGAGCGCTCTCCGGAGCTTGACACATGATCAAAGACGTATCCATTTGTCCTCTGGGCCTCGCCGTAACATTTCAGTCAGAGTCGTGACATAATTTCCCATAAATCACAGCACACACACACACGGCTGCTACCAAACAAACTAAGAATATTCTACCAAAAACAAAACAGCACACATCAGCACCTGAGACCGGGTAAAAGGCTGCGTGAGATGCAATTAACGCTTTCATTAAAACGGACAAACTCTCCTCTGCGCATCATCATTGAAATGCACTCAGCACATCAGTGCATTCCCTAAATGATTCAACAACATGACACCGATGCCCCTGGTATACTTTTAATCTCTTTATGTGTCACTGATGTGAGACAAATCACCATCCTAATATGCAAGTTACAGAGGACTGCGCCAAGCCTGAAAAGACTTCAGCCTCCAAAAACCTTTAGGCTAGAAACAAACTTCAAACAAGTAAATTGTGTCAAGGCAAGTAGCATCCTGAGTGTTGCGACTAGGGGGCGCTACAGTGACAGCCAAATCTGCCCAAACTGTTCTGTACCATCCACAAGCTTTCGCCCAGTCAGGACTACATATATTGTTGTTTTTAAAGCCTTGAAAAATCCCCATGATTATATCACCCCGTCCCATATCATTTTGGACCATTTGTAATTATATACTCGCAGTGAAAATTTAACGCAACATAAAATGCGAGACATTTTTAAAATCAAATTGAATAACTGGTAATTCACCGCTTTGTCCTGACAGTGACAGATCATCACCTCTTCCCAAAAGCAGAAGTACACACTCCTCTACGGTTTGTGTTCAACTGTTATATCTTGATTACCAACAGATCCCGTTTACAGATATTCCAATTTATCCTCAGTATTAAGTGCATTACAGCCACAGTAATGTAAGAGCACACACACATATATACAGTGGGGGAAAAAACTATTTGATCCCCTGCTGAATTTATAAGTCTCTAATTTATGAGGTAGTTTCATTTTTATGGAGAGAGACAGATTATCAACCAAAAGTCAAGAAAAAAAAAAAAACATGGTACATAAATGTTATAAACTGATTTGCATTTCACAGAGTGAAATAAGTGTTTGATCCCAAGCAAAACATGACTTAGTACTGTGGAGAAATCCTTGCAGCAGTGACATTTCTGGTAGCCTGTCGCCAGGTTTGCACACATCTCAGGAGGGACATTGGCCCACTCTTCCTTACAGAAACTCTCTAAATCCTTTAGGTTTCTTGGCTGCTGCTTGGCAACTCTAAGCTTCAGCTACTCCACAGATGTTCAATAGGATTGAGGTCTGGAGACCGGCTCGGCCACTGCAGGACCTTAATGTGCTTCTTCTTCAGCTACTCCTTTGCTACCGTGGCAGTATGTTTTGGCTCATTGTCCTGCTGGAAGACCCACAACCCATCTTCAGTGTTCTGGCTGAGGGGAGGAGGTTCTCGTCCAAGATTTTACGGTACATGGCCCCATCAATTGGCCCCTCAATGCAGTGAAGGCATCCTGCACCCTTAGAAGAAAAACATCCCGAGCATGTTTCCACCTCCATGCTTGACTGTGGGATGGTGTTCTTCAGGTCATACTCAGCATTTCTCTTCCTGCTAACGCGGCGGGTCGGGTTGATGCCAAAGAGCACGATTTTAGTCTCATCTGGTTGGTATTCTGTCTCTCTCCATGAAAATGAATCTACCCCATAAATTTGAGACTGTTCATTTTTTTCAGCAGGGTATCAAATAATCATTTCCCCCACTGTGTGTGTGTTTATATATATATTCCAATGCAAAAATGTTCTGTTTCTCAGGATTTATCTTTTATAGGTGCAAGTACTGAACTGAACAGCTCTGCCTTTAAAAGAAATGACAAAACATCAAAATAAGGGAAATGGTTCAGAGCTTACAGAACTTGGATAATTAAAAGAAAACAAATCTCTTCTTCACCCTTAAACAAAAAGGCAATAATTACCTTTGCTGTACTTCTAGTAGTGTTTTGGTAGCCAACCGGTCACATTGCGAGAGGAGAGTGTTGATTACAGCAGTGGATTTTAATACTTTTCCTCATTAAATAAGATTTGATTCAGGTGATCATTAATCAGTACCTCATAAAACAGAATGAGGTGTGCTTGTGCACTGGCATGGAAGCTGATATAAAAACAAATTGCAGTGGTCTCTTGTTTTTTCCAGAGCTGTAAATACTAGCAATCCAGCAAAACTTCTCTTTAAAGGACTGTAGAGCGACAGTTTTACTCACCGTTGAGAGTGAGTGATTATGTACAGTACTGTGCAAAAGTCTTAGGCACCTGTGCAAATTGTTTGAAGTCATTTATATCAGCTGTGGGCTTCTTTCTGCTCACAAAAACACAGCTGAATATTAGAACAAATGCAAACAAACAAGAAAGCAGTAAAACGTATTAAGATTTCTTTTTTTCCAAAAAGTAGTCAATATTTTGTGAGCTGGTTAGAAGAACACAGGTTTGGTTCCAGGTTTCTGCTCAGTGCCTCCAGTCACTAGGTGATTTAATAAAATGCCATAAGCAACACACCCGATTTAATCTACTGAAGAAAAAAGAGCCAAACCAGGTATTTGATGGAGCTGCAAGTAAAACTGGGCTTCTAGGAGGAATACATAAAACCACCATTTACTGTATTAATGTTGTTTGTATTTGTTGTAATGTTAGTGGTTTAACGCTAACTTAACACCACTGCCCAGCAGTAAACAGCTTTTTAGCATAATTTTCTCAGGTGCCTAAGACTTTTGCACAGTACTGTATTATGTACTTGGCTACTCTGAAAAATAAGGGCCGTAGTGTGAGCACGTTGTGGTAGTAGCCTAGCAGGTAAAACACTTGACTGTGAACCTGATGTCCACAAAGTTGCAGTTTCAAACCCCCACTTTCTACCACTGTGTCCTTGAGCAAGACACTAAATCCTTGGTTGCTCTAGGGGGGCTGTCCCTGTTATTAATGATTGTAAGTCATTCTGGATAAGGGTGTCTGGCAAACGGCGCTTCACCTTTACTTTACATTGTCAAGAATGCGTTATTAAAAATGTGACAGCAGGGGTAGGGCAGATTTATTCATTACCAACCAGGCTGGTGTTAACTCAGTCCAGAAACACCAAAATTTGGCACATCATTCAGTGAAAAGACAAGATGTCATGCAGAAAACGATGGTAAGCCCTAGCTATAGTTTTCTTGGCTATATGTGAATAATTCTGCATGCTCTCAAATGATTTCCTCTGTGTGATGCTGCATCAGTGCTATCATGGAAAAAGCCTAAAGCCATTGCCTTTTCTCATTTCCAGCAATTACTAGATTCCGATACTCTAATATAAGGGAGAGAATAGAGGGAAAAGGGGGAAGAAAGAGAGACAGAGAAAATAGAGGAAGAGAGAGGAAGAGGAAGAGTGAAAGGGAGATAAAAAATAGGACAGGGAGAGAGTGAGAGAGAAAAGAGAGAGAGAGAGACAAATTAGTGGGAGAGTGGGAGAGTAAGAGAGTGAGGGAGAAAGAAAGGAGCAAAAGAGGGAGAGAGAGGGAGAGTGAGAAAACAAACCCAGCCTGAGCTTGATATTTCATTAGGTCCCATCAGGTTCGGACTGGGCAGCAGACCTCTAGTCAGAATGCCATCAGGACCAAGCTGTTTTAATTTTACATATCAAAACTCAACTTACAGATCTCTGATTCCAAAATAAATGCATCCAGCGAATAAACAAGTGAATCCTCTGCAGCATCAGAATATTCCCATCTGGAAAACTGCAAGTGGATAAATCAGGACGCTGGGCCTCAAGAACATGTTTACATTGCACTACAGGTGTGATGTGTTCAGTTGCTATGGGGAAAAGAGAGTGAGAGCTGCTTGCTAATCAGGAGATTTTACCCCAAACTCAGGAAGATGTTTCAAATCTGACACCTTGCCTCAAAGCTCTGAATAGGACGATTTTAAAAACCCATTTTTCCTGTCAGACTTAAAAACCCTTGCATTACCTGCAGCAACTCCATTACTGCATTCAGCTTCCGATATAACAGGATTAATTATATTTAAGTGGCTACGGTAACACAAGATTGGCAGTGTTAGTTTTAGTGCTAGCATAATTTGGCAATTAAAGTGACATTTCTCCAGACGGAGCTTCCACTGCTGAAGTTGTTGTCTATTTCCTCTTTAAAGCTGTTACCTGGGCTACCTGGTCATATAGTACCCAGAAGGAGACAGTGAGACGTCTGAAATTCCTTTTCAGAACATGAACAGACCCATGACATGGTCTTTTCTGTTGGAAGGCATGTCCACTTTACACCTGCCATGCTTAGACAGGCCCAGGAAAGCTCTATTATAGGCATGGACGTCCAGACTAACAGCGCTGTCTTGCGCAATCATGAGCCCCCTCGTCTTCCTCTGATTGCTACAGGAGGCATAATGAAGCCAGACTCGGCGGCGCAGTCCTGGTCAATTAAGCCATGAACCGCCGACACCTGTCAAAGAGGTGTTGGGTAAAAATAGATCATTTCATTTTCCTGAGTCCCTGTTCCTTCCGGAGGAAGCGCTTCAAGCGCGCAAGCAACTGCATAATCAGATGCTCCCTAGAGTGCTTGCGGAACGCAGTGCCATGGAAAAATGTACCCAGCCCCCAGCAATTTTTTTTTACTTAAAAGCTAATTACCGCCACAGCGGCAGTTTGGGGAGCAAGGACATCTACTGACTCACCAACAGGGCTTGACAAAAGCCAGCATGGCAGAGAGACAGTCTCAGAAATAGAGCAGAGATGCAGAGAGAAGTTCTTGAGAAGCGAAGGACCCAGCTGCTATGCTCGGCTACTGCCTGCACTTCTAATTGCATAGTCACCCAAAAACCTACAGTGCCATAAACAAGGTTAAATGGAATGATACATTTCTAATAGAAAAAACTTTGGACTTTCTATGCCAGCAAGTTCAGGATGTTCAGGGTCAGGTTCCCGTGATGCATTTAAGTCTAGCTGTACTCTACATTGCTGCAAGAGGTGTGAATATTCATTAGAAATTCTTTATAGCCTAGCTGAGAGGTGCCTGATACTGGTCACAGAGGCATAGTTTGGCGATTTCCTTGCCCCGGCATATCCTTAGTCTTATTCTGGGTCTGGAAAACTTATCCTGAGTATATTACCTTACACATCCAGTTTTCAATTATTTGTTTTTGAATTTCCCTGGTCTGAGAGAAAGCTATTTTTCAACTCAGAGCACGAGTCCCAGGTCCAACAAAAAAATGATGGTCTGGCCTACTTTACCGGTCACCTTTCCAAAGTACCAGTGAGGCAAACAATTGTTTTACAGAACTGAATGCGAAGACTCTGTATCCAGCAGAGAAGTGCATTCTGAACTCACGTTTTGCAACTATGTGCAGGTGATCAACAGGTTGGATGAAACTGTCCAGTGCAATTGTAAGCTCCTCTTTCAAACAAGCCAATAATTGCTCTTGGGTGAAAACTTACCGATTCAGGACAAATGCAACAGTTAAAGCACTATATTGGGCTAAGGAAGGTCAACTTAGCAAACATTTAAATGTTTTGCAGAACGCACATTCTCTTGCTGCTCCCTTCAAACATTTTTATTTAGATGGAGCCTCGGAGCGAACTGGAGAGCGCCTCAATAAAGTCTCTGAGTGCTCTGTCAGGGTTGGTTGTGCAGCTTCCATCATAAAAAAAAGCTCTTTCATCGCCAAGAGCCAAGACCATCACTGCAGGAACCAGGCACAACAGCGCACCCAGGGCTATATCCACAATTAGAAACAAACAGAGCATCTTGACAAAGAACGAAAGTGAAATGGCAAATGGGGAAAGGACAGAATAGGAAAGGCTTGTAAAGGAACAGATGAGAGAAGAACATGGTGATGTGCTTGGCAGGTCATGATGGATTTTGTAAGGTAAGGCCAAGGGGCAGACCAAGTACTGAAGAAATTGACATGAACGTCTCCAGCCAGATCTTTAAGATGAACTCAGCAGCAATCTTTCATTTATCTGACCAGATTCTCCCCTCCAAAAAGATTCTGCTACCAACTGGCACAAATGTCTCAGCGTCGGCCCTATCACCAGGAGCTTGCGAGTTCGACCCCCAGTGGTGATGCAGTCGTCTGTGGTCAGAAGTCAAAGAGATAACAACTGGCTTCTCCGTTACTGGAGGGAAAAGGTGATCCTCCCCCTCCTCCACCACTCAGCATAACTGCCACCTCTCTCCGTGTTGTGCTGTGCTGTGTTGTGTTGTGTTGTGTTCAGACTCACTTATCCTTCTCTGGGAGGGTAGGCTGGTCCTCCCTCTCCCCTGACACTCAGCATTACTGTCCTCTCTGACACGGACAATAGAATTACAAGTGAGCATTCTCCTCCAAGCTTGCTAAGCTGTCCATCGTGTTAGCAGCAGTTTGAGAAGATGTCTTGGAACTTTTAAGTAACTCTGCTCACGCACCTAGTTGGTGAAACTGGAAAAGACTAAACTGGGCAAAAAGGTTCTACTGGGAATAGAAGTGGAGGAGGAGCGACACTTGATTCACACGTTGATTCACAGTAAGCTTAACCAAAAGAGAAAATGAATGAGAATTTTAGGGGAAAAGATTCAATCATTTAAAAACACGGGTCTTGTTTTTCAAAACCTTCATCCGTACATAAAACTTTTTCCAAGGAGAGGTGGTGACTGACAGCAGAGCATCGACTACCTTCTTCTTCAAAGCTGCAAAGAAGTTCTCTGTACCTCAGGATAGAGCACACCAGTAGTACAGGTGGAAAGGTCAGTTTTACACTTCTAGTACCGTGCACTCTGGGACTCTTCTCATCTTATAACTCTGCCAGGTCAGAGGAGCATTCTGCTCATGGCTGTGCTTCTGCTCAATCATTACGGCTAGCTATGGATCAGCTGATTTTAAGCTTCATCCTTCAGCACTCTAGCCCAAGTGATGATCAGTGTTAGTGTTTGACAAGGGACTAAACACTTCTCTCAGACTGGGATGGGATTACTTCCCGCCTCGTTATTGTACTTCCATCTTACTGCATAAAACCATAAAATATCAGGACCACATGGAAAGCAGAAAGGAAAACTCATTAATTTATCATTGAGAAGGCTTCTCGACATTCCCCCCGAAACAGACAGCCCCCCCTGGTCAGACTGAGCTACTGGTGTAGGGACTGGACAGCAGGAACAGTCCAGAGACAGCCGACAAAAAATCTTTACAATGTTACATTCCATCTCTTCGCCTTCTAAGAAATCCTTCACCTCTCAGTCATAGTCACAGATAACACACACCCATACTCATCACCCTGACCACCACCAAAACACAAATTCCCTACCTGGGCATTCATGCATAAACTCTCAGTGTGTTAACAGACTCTAAGTGGAGAGGGGTGTGGGGGGGTGGGGGGGGTGGTACTGGATGTGTTGTTGTTTTTCATCATGTGATCTTGATCTTTATGAATAAAAACAGTGAATACAAAAAAAAAAAAAAGTAAAATACTTTCCCATGTCTCATGGCAGGTGTGGGGAAGGACACACTAGAAGAAAACTGTGTTAGTAAGATAAATGGGTTTTAATCACACACACAAACGAACTGAGATTACACCTGAGGACCTTCCCTCCGGAGAGCACGAACTAAACAGATAACGCAAATGCAAAGTTCTGGAGGACCTCCACTTAATACACCGGTAGCGGACTCTGCTGCAGAGTCGACTCTTCTGAAGCTTTACTCAAGCCCTCTGCTTTCAGGGGCCAGTACAAATGCTCCACGCTCTCTCGCTCGCTCTCTCTTGCTCGCTCACTCACTCTCTCTCTGAGAAGGAGCTCTTGCGTTCACGCCTGCAGATGCAGACACACGGGAGAAGAACACAGTCAATCACACTAAGCATAAGATGTTGCGAACGGTTCCAGCTGAATGTGGCCTGGCTGGTTGCTGAAGCTGGTCACTGCCACTGGAGAGACCACTGGATGAAACAGGGAAAGTCCTAGCGTGCACTTCTTCCTTCTCTCCTTCTAGAAAAATGTAGCACATGAACCAAGAGCGATACTATTTTCTCAATGACTCACAAACCCGACCCAGAGCCGCAGTATGGATTTCGGTGACCATGCAACGATTCTGTGGCTCAGCTGGCATTTTAAACGCACACACTCACGCAGACAGCCAATCACACGACGCGGACAATAACTTTACTGAAACACAGAACAGGTGGACATGTCGTTAGGTACATAGCAACCCAGCTAAAGGGCTGATGAAGCTCCTCTCTCTCACCTGGGTTGCCTAGGCACTCAACGTGCCCGGAGCTGTGTACACCCTAATACTCTGGCGACGGACTCCGTTAAGGGCGTCACTGAGATGGACCAGACACCATGGTTTTAAATGAAAACAACATTTAAGATGTCCAGTGTTTCAACAAAATATTCAATACTGAATTGGTAAAGTAAAGCGCAATATGAGGCATGGTAATACTACAGAACGGTTATCTGTGGTGGCTTGGCTTTTGCCATTGAGTCTCGTGGGTCTCTCTCTCTTTTTATGCGTTTTTTTTTATGTTCTTTGCTGAATGTCAAAATCACACCCATGTGACGCCATTTGCTGAAGGGATAACTCTACATTGAGATTTAAGCAATTATCACTTTTTAAAAAGTACTTTTAAAAATAATTATTTCACACTATTATGGTTAATGTATGCAACTATTTCACAGTTTGCATGTGTGCCGAACTGTGATGGGGGATCCTACTAGACCTTCCTCTTCTCCGCTTCCCTGCAGCTCCATCCTCAGTATCCTTCTCCCAACACACTCAGTGTCTCACCTCAGCATCCTTCTCCCAACACACTCAGTGTCTCACCTCAGCATCCTTCTCCCAACACACACAGAGTCTCTTCTCAGCATCCTTCTCCCAACACACTCAATCACTCCTCAGCATCCTTCTCCCAACACACTCAGTGTCTCACCTCAGCATCCTTCTCCCAACACAC
>JBBPCX010069278.1:0-11487 GCA_037974365.1 Hydrocynus forskahlii
GGGGACAGTCTCCCTGGAGCAACTTGGGGTTAAGGGTCTTGCTCAGGAACCCAGTGGTGGTGCTGAGAGTGGGATTCCAACCTATGACCTCTTGGTCCAGAGGCAAGTATCCTACCCACTGAAATCTGAGTTGGTAATTTTCTCTACAGTGAACCATTTCAAACCAAACCCACAATGAGTGACACACTTGTGAAGCATTATGTCACAACAGCACAAAAAAACTACAGAACAAAAAAAAAACAAAACTTTTTTTTAATCTTTACCTTTAAAGAAGACAAATTTGCCGTCGGACCTCTCGTAGGCGGCGTCGATGCGGGCGGGGAGACCCTTCCAGAACTGGTCGATCAGCATGGGGTAGCCCTCCTGAACCTTGTTATTGCGCAAACGCCAGAACCAGCGATCCTACGAGGAACCAAAAGAACACGTGTCAGCTCTAAAGATAATTAGGACTTAGCCAAAGCTAAGCGAGGGCATGGCAAAGCTACTGGCACAATAACTGCCCATTTGCACACACAAAGCATCTTTTTTTTGCTACGTTTGCTCGTATCCTACAATTTTCTTGCATTTTATTTTGGTCCCCAAGCTCCACTTATGATGTTTATGAGGTTTTATGTCCCAAAAACAGTCTTGATTCTTTTCTACATGACCATTTTCCCTCCGCTCTTTATCCCTCATTCTTAGAGACTGTTTTTGTTACTCTGTCATTAAGACTGTATGTAAATGAGCTCTCTTCTGATTGGTCTTGTTTGAGCCTTGTTCAAAAAGCAATTCGGGCTTAAATCCTCTTTCGGTGTAAATGGGCGGAGCTTAACTGCTGTAGGCTGAATACAATGGATATGTGTAAATGTGTTGGTTTTTGTGACATCACAAATTAATTGTATTCAAAGCTGCTTTTGTCCTCTCTATGGACTGAGGAGTGAAGGGCACATTTTAAACTTCAACCCTGTTAACATCAAGTTATTTCATTTAAAAAATAAGAGGAACATGTAGTTTTCCATGATAAGGGCATTTTAAAATATGATTTTTGTAAATGATTCTGTTTACGCCACTGTTTTAATGAATCACCTGTGATTTTGTTGTTTGTTATACAAGTTTAACCTATACAGTATGGCATGAAAAAGTTTAAATATCTATTTTTCAATGTTTTAATTACATTTTATTCAAGTATATATGTTTACATTGAATTATTTAAACAATTAGTTATTTAGTGTTAAATAACACACTCTAATGGTGTATTTACAGAAATGTGCATTGATATTTGATCACTTTCTACATGGGAAACACTCTATTCTACATTCTTGATCTTAGTCATTTTAGAACCATTCAGTGTCAGGATGTTGATAAAAAATGTAAAAAATCATGAATGTTGTCACAAGGATACAATGACTATTACATATAAATAACACATTCTAATAGTTTATATATACAATAAACTGCATTGAGATTTGAGCAATTTTCAAATGTGAGACACTCCAAATGTTCATTTTATTATTTACATGGGTAACATATGACAAGAGTATTTTTAAAAATATTTATAAGAATTTATACATTTATTTTTGATAATCATCTTAGAATGATTCACAGCTCTGTTTGTCATTTCTTTGTTTTTCCTGCTGATTATCAGAAGCTTTCTGAATCACCTAATTTGCATATTTAAATTATTTTCTGCATTTATCTGCAAGCGAATTGGCTTCCCGGCCCTGAAAACAGTGAGTCAGACCTTCCGAGAAGCGGCGCGCACTTGAGACGCCTTTATCAGCAGAACGCGCTGGAGATAAACCCTTTATGAAGTGCGCTGGGCTGAGTTTGACCGATGCGTTTTGCAGAGCAGCATGTCAGCATGAGTTTAGGAGGCAGTTTCTCTGAGCACACAAGGAAAACGCGATTCGACTGGATGTGATCAAGTGGTCAGACTGTCAGAAATGGTCTCCTCAGGCGGAGCCTGACCTTTACGGACATTTAAAAACACAATCAGAAACTTCAGACCCTATTTATCAATGCGTAACACAGAAACAGGCACAGAAAACTAGATATCACTTTATTATAGGACTTCCCTTACATAGGATTTATGAATGAATACTAGTGAGGTCATGAACACCCTCAAAATGACCAATAACTAGTTATAATACTTCAGTAAAGAATGTATCTGGTTAATGTAATCTGGTAAAGCTCAGTATTCAGTAAATTCTGAACTGAGTGTTATTGAATGAGGGCTCACTATATGGCAAGTAAAAGGCTTATTAACTGATTTGTTATAACTGTTTTTTTATTTTTTTATTTTTTGACCTAATTATTACTGTTTTTGTCAATGCCTGTAACTCCATTGCATACATGTAGGTATATATATATATATATATACACATAGATAGATATACATATATACATACATATACTCATTGTGAACATACATACAAATAATTATCAAGATTTACATATACATACACGCGTATATATTTTTCAATACACACGTCCGTATTTATATTTTTTTTATTATTTCCCACTTGTGGGACTAATAACGGTTTATTTTATCTTATCTTAATTAAAAGCCATTTATTATTTACAACAAATTTAAAGACATATATAAGTCCTTTCTTTAGAGAAGCCTTATTGTAAAATAGTTCCCAGAAACATGCAGAGATCTGATGAATGTGCCTTGTGTCACTGGTATTTAATAAACACATCAGAAAAAAGAAAAGGAGTTGCATTACTGGAGAAATGTACAGGATACATGATTTCGACACACTAGGCCTTAACATAGGTCCTGGGATGCCGAAGGATTCTTCATTAATTTTGTTGCTTAGAACTGATAATCTGATTCTTAAACATAATTCTTTGGACAACATTTTCAATGAATTCATTCATAGTATTACATGTATAACTGAAGGTCAGGGATCAGTACAAACAAAAAGTAAATAACTAGCATTTAAATAAGTATTGTTTTGCAAATTATTGCAAAAATCTGTGATCTGACCCTCAAGTCAATTGTAGCCTAAAGAGAACTTTACACAGGGAGGCCAACCTGGAGTGTGCAAGTGTGTGTGTGTGTGACTGGCGACAAAATCCCTTCCACCACTACACTCGATACTGTCATCCCCATAGTCCTCTCTTACTATACGGATTTGCCCTGAGGAGGACGGGTTACCATATTTGGTCTTGGTTCCTCACAAGGTTCCTCCAGCTTCAGGGAGGATTTCCTCACTGTCACCTTTGGTTTGCTCGCTAGGGGCTCGAACCCACAATCTGTAAAGCCACTTTGTGACAACATCAGTTGTAAAAGAAATAAAAGTGACCTGCCCTGACTACTGAAAGCTGTAACGGGGAAGTCCAGAGGTGTCCTGCTGCTTCTGATCTAAGATGTACTTCATCTGTGGTCTCATGGAGATTAACGCCCAGGAATGACAGAGATGTGCCACCATGGTTGATGAGTTATTGGTGACTTTTGCAACCCTAAATGCTGTTTACAGAATCGACTCTACTCCTGCACTGAATTGGGATCTTAATTTCAATCATTTTTTTGTGCAGCTCAAGCCTGAGAGATTCAGTCATAAGTGGGCAGATCTTTGAATGGGCTCTGAAGCGTACCTGAGATGCTCTGTAATCTGAACGCTCGTACCACCTTCAGATGTGGTCATGGAACCATAGGACATCTGTAGTGTGAACACTGAAACGTCCAGCAATGAAGATCCACCCTGATCAACTGCATCATCTCAGCATAGTTGCAAGCAGCTACTTTTATACTCTTTTATACTCGAATAAGGCTCTTCTTACACTAAGCCTGCTTGCCTTGCACCGTGCCCAAGCTTGATTGTGCCCCCTCCTCACTCCCACTGCTCACATTGCGCTTAATGTCTCAGACCTGAGCACTCTTATCCCTCACTGCTTCATCCTTTTTGTCCCTGTGAGATATGCCATACCATGCCCGCAGAGGCTTTAACCAGCGAGGTCAAACCAGAGAGGTCCTGACCACATCCTTCTGTGGCTCTTTGGTCCATGATCATGAAGATAGCCACCAAATGTCAAGAGTTCTTGTGTGTTATATCCAGTTGTTCTCGCATTCTTTTGTTGGCTCACATTTCCAGCAAACACTGCACCTCTCCCGGAGACCAAAGTCACTCCTTTGTCTGTTAAAGTTCAAGTTCCGTCCTCAAGCACAGCAGTCACACTAGATATTTATCATGCCCAAATCCACCTCCTCAAGTGAACTGTGCCTGAGCCCACTTCCTCAAGGATACCATGACCGGGCCCTCCTCCTCAAGGGTATGGTCCCCTGGCCCTCCTCCTCAAGTACATTGTGTCTAGGCACATCTCCTCAAGTACATTGTGTCTAGACACACCTCCTCAAGAGTACTGTGCCCAGGACTACCACCTCAAGCATATCATGCCTCGGCAAACCTTCTCAAGTGTACCATGCCGGGGGCACACCTCCATACATGAACCACTTTTCCTGTGGAGGATGTGTACTTACTTACACTTTCAGAGTCAACAGAAGCACAGTGAACGTAACTGATTGGAGGGTTCAACACTAGCGTACGATCTTTGGCTCTGCTTTAATGTTTAATTTGTTCATTAAGGTTCCTCCAGCTATTAAGCTCAGAACCATCTCCTCAAGTGTACCGTGCCTGGGCACACCTCAATACGTGAACCGTACCCAGGCCCACCTCCTTGAGTACAATATGCATGGGTCCACCTCCTCAAGTGTACTGTCCTCAGGTCCCTCTCCTCAAGTGTACCATCCACTGGCCCAACTCCTCAAGTATATTGTGTCTAGGCACACCTCCTCAAGAGTACTGTGCCCAGGACTACCTCCTTAAGCGTCTCATGCCTTGGCAAACCTCCTCAAGTGAACCGTGCCCAGGCCCATCTCCTCAAGTGGGCCCACTTTCTCAAGTACAACGTGCCTGGGCCCATCTCCTTAAGTGTACTGTTCCCAAGACCACCTCGTAAAATGTATGTTGCAATGATACAAACAAACAAACTGGACTATGAAGGTCATACATACTCGGGCCCGGTATGGATCGCCTGGTGTGAATACTAAATGTTCATAAATGATCCCTGCATAAACACAAAGAAGGACTCATGGCACAATTCAGATGACAAATGCAATCAGAAACTGACATAGTAAATATGCCCCATCCTCCGGTCATAAACGGTCACTGGAAGCTCCTTGGAGACGCATGGAAATGCCAGATATAAATGGTTGTATGTCTTGCTGCCAAAGCAAAAAAAAAAAAAACGGAGGCTGGCAGAAGACACTCACTTGTACAATGCCAGACCAACAGAACTGCTCACCTTAAAAACGAACATCTCCCGCCTGAAGAAGGCTACTGTGTTGAAGTTGCCGTCGCAGATGTTGGGTTTTCCATAACCAGGAGAGGACGGGCGGTCTCCAGAGGGAGGCCGTGGGGGTCGGGACTGCCGGTCATGCTTCTTCTCTGACGTGGAGTGAGTCCGTCGCGATGGAAGGGTAGGGAGAGGTCGAGTTGGCTCCAACATTGCCGTCGGTACACCTGCATGAAAGCGAGTCCTGTTTTAGTACGTGATACTGTGTTTTCTCTATAAAAGAGGAAATAATGTTTTACTTTTTAAAATAAACTAAGCATAATGTTCAGTATTCACTATTAACTTTTGATATAAATAACACCTCCACCAAATCTGAAAATAAGTGTAGCTCCAATTCAGAAGGTTTGTTCCTTTAGAGTTAAAAGTCCACAGCTAAAGTTTGACAACTAAAATGATCAGAGTGAAACTGACAAAAATGAATCAAAGGCTACATTTTGTCACAGTGACTAAACTGAATAGGCCAGGAGAAGGTAACACTGTCTGGTTTTGAGAGACCCGAGCAGACTCTCCCGGGGAAAGGCTCTGCAGGGAGATGGATAAAGGTCTTTCCTTTTAGGTCTCTTTACCCTGATGGGCTGTGATGGAGGCGTCCACTCTCCTGTTCTGTCGGTTCAACTCTCATTTCTATGAACTCTCAGTCCCAGCTGAATAATAAATAAAACTGAACCAGCAAAATACTTAGACATTATGTAGTCGTGTGCACAAGTTTTGGCACCCCAAGTTTTTCATGTTATGTTGTGATGAAATTTGAATTCAAACACTTTTCCAAAGTTTTATTTTTGTCACAGTATCAGTTTTAGAATTCAGCTTTGTGATGCCACACTTGCAAACAGCACTTTGATTTTTGTGCAAACAGGCACACTCCCTCCACAGAGAACACACATTTGAACATGTTAATATTCAATTACTGTTTATTTACTTGTTTATTTGACATACTGGGGCTTCCCCCAGTATGTCAAATAAACAAATAAACAAATATAAAATCTTGCCAGTGCCAAAGTTTCTTATATTTAAATATTTTTTCCAGAATGCTTATTTCAGCAAATAAATAGAACTGTTAACTACCGTTTGCCGGAAACACTGAATGTCATATTGAAGTTATTTTACTGTGGAGGATGTGTTCTTATTTACACTAGTGAGTAATGATGAATGTAACTGATTGGAGGGTTCAGCATTGGCGTACGATCTTTGGCTCTGCTTTAATGATTAATCTGTTCATTAAGGTTCCTCCAGCTATTAACCTTAACATGTATGACTCTCTGACACTGTATTAAGGTAACAGGTTAACTTCTCACATCTGGTCCCTTCTGTCTGTACATGCTCTCATAGAATTATTCATGAGTTCTTACATCTCTCCATACTCTCTTATTTGCATGTTCATTTGCATATCTAGTCCAGAGTTGCTGCAGCTAATGAAAACTGTTATGGAAATTAAAACTAGCAAAAACATTCTTATTAACTGTTTTAAAAATGAAAATGTCAGTTTTCAAAAACACACAGACTGAAGAAAAAATTGTAATAAAATCTAGATGAATAAAAAAATGCATTTTTATCTTTTTAATGCATGAAGGATGGTCTAGAAGTGGAATCTTGTCAAACCTTAAAAACTATGGAGATGTCTTTAAACTGATGGGCTAATTTGATTTAAATGTAAATTTAAATTTAAAGTCCAGTTTGGAATTATCTGGAGTATTTTGAGTACAATTAATTTGGTCTATATAATCAACATAATACTAAGTTAAAACATGTCCTTTTCAGAAACTCAAGCCAAAATTAAACTACAACTACACTCCTAAAACCAACGTTAAAATAAAAAATAAAAACAATTAAAAACAAATGAACATTTCAAAACAATTAAATCCATCTCAGTAATCAGTTCCACCTTCGTTAACTGGTTCAGTGAGAGTGGGACGGTAAATAAAGTGCACCCGTACCGTAAATCTTCTGGATGCCTTGGAGGTCGTCTAGAGGCAGTTTGAAGTTGTGTGTCTCCATGTACTGGTAGAAAGGGGCCATGATGGCACTGGGATCGTTGGAATGCTCCAGGCCCAGCGCATGGCCCAGTTCATGCACCGCCACCAGGAAAAGGTCATTCCCTGCAAGGAACCAAAGGTCAAAGCTGAAGAAGATCTGGGTGCGCATTACAGTAAAAGTCAACTTGAACGTACCGTGATGGGCAGAGGTGAACCACGACTAGCTGGGCCTTCGGTCGGGGCCATGAAATCGAAATCACAGAAAAAAACACCCCCAAGACAATGCTAATTCCAGTTAGGGCCCTCTTTGGTACTCTAGTACCATTGTGGATGACACCACACACCCTGACAAACGTCTCCACCCTCCTCCCATCTGGGAAAAGGTTCCGTCATGGGCACCGGAACCATTATAGCAGGGGAGGACGTACCCCCCCACTTTTCAAAATGATTTCTGAAGCTTGTAAAACACTCAAACATGTATTTTCAGTTTTTCAGTGACTCTTTCAGTAAAGAGCCTTGGTATAGAGCTTCCCCGATGTTCTCCTTTTCTATCAACCAACTGAAACCTGCTCAGACTACAGCTTTACAGTAGGTTACATATCTAGAACTTCCAAAGAGGACCTTGTTTTCATAGTATTAGACCCAGCCATTGTAAATCTGAATGAGTTTGGTCCTAATTATGTTAATAGTTAATTATATACATAAGGTCCTCAGTCCTGAATGCCCAACCAATGGGAGACCTCGCCTGGCTGCATTTACGAAGATGCCACAAAGAAAAAAGTCTGACTGGACAATTCTCCACTTGAACTTAAACTTTTCAACTTAACATTTTCAACCAAAAGTTAACAGTAAAAGAAGTGTAGTACTGAACTACTTGGAGAGATGAACTACAAAAGGCACCAGAACTCTAATACAGAAAAATACTACACACAGATTTATTCTCAAGCTCTGGGAAATCATTAGGCCTTCACTGAAGGTCCAGAAGGTCCTGTGAGAGTTCCACTCTGGACTTTTCTTTCACAGAAACTGGCATAAACCTCTTCTTCCCACTCAGAGTGTAAGTCTGTGAGTTCTTTTGTCCTTTGTCATTTGTGTGGTGGTCTGCAGAGACCCTTCACTTGGTGAAATTTTGGCCTTTTAGGCTTTGTCTCAGCATGTAATTCTCATAAGCACATCTTTGTTTGGATGTTTAAGGTCTTTCTGAAAGCGAGCTATGAGATTTTAAAGCTCTGAAGAGCCCTCACTGAAATAAACATTGCTTAAAGAAGAAGTCAGTGTTGGGTTTTATCAGGAGGAAGCAGAGCACAGTATAAGAGCTTTAAAACAATCTATTATTTGATTTCTGCATATTTATAACACCTACAAACCACCTACAGACACTGTCCCATGCAAACTCCATTATTACTCACACTCATATCATTTAAATAATTATTATGAATAATAACATTGTCCTGACATCTCTCCTGCCGGCACTTGTGCTGAGTTCACTGTTCACACACCACACACACAAACAGTTTTTTCAACAAAAAATGACTCGTGCTCCAGATACTACAGAACATACACAAACAAAGTATCAACAGGACCTGTTTGTGTTGATTTTCTTTTTGGGCTTTTCTCCACTGGGTTCCTGGAGACGGTCTTTAACACCCAGACATCAAGCTGACTCCCTCCTCAAATTTAGCCTGATTATGTTGCTTTTCCTCCCTCCTCCCGTTGACTCCCCAAGACTCTCTCGCCTGTTCCTCTTTCTGTTCTGCTTCTGTCTGTTTCACTCTTTTGTCTGCCACTTACGTAAAAGACCATGAACATCACATTAAATAAATGATACATAAACCCGAGGACCGCGTCGGCCTCCCGAGACGAACTGAACCACAATTTGGAGAGGGGGCTGCATGGAATCGGGCTCTGCGTGGGTCGCCGCCCATTACAGCAGAAAAGAGAAACAGTTTGTGAGTGTGTATGGAAAGGTGTGTGTGTTTGTGTGTGTGTGAGAGAGACTGATTGTATACGTGAGCGAACTGCAGATTCCACGCTTAATAGTGCTGAAACTCAGACTGCTGACGGCGTGAGATCAAAGAGGATATAAGGCTTCCAACACATACCATATGCGAGCGGCGTGGATGCTGATGAAGTGCCTCTACTTTACTCCCAAAGCAGCCGCCCTGGGCTCGGGTGAGGCGCAGACTTATTTCAGCTCATCCCCGATGAATTGGTGCGGCGTGTGTGTGTGTGTGTGTATCTCAGATGGAGAGATACATTAATAGATTTCTGTCTGCTCTCTCTCCAGTACTGCTCCATCCTCGCTCTCTCCCCAGCGGGCCGTGTTCTTCCCGTCAGCCCGTCGCTGGGTTCTACCCTTGGACTGGGCTCCCAGAGGAACGCCCTCTCAGCTCCTCCATGTCTGCTCCTCTCATCCCTCCCTCGTGTTCTCCAACTCCAACGCTCTCCCTGATCTGCCGACTCAGCTCATTCGCACTCGCGCTATATGTCCAAAAGTCTGGAGACACCAGAGCTTCTTCTGTAAATAGAAGAGTTTGTCCCAGTTTGCAACAGCAGAAGCCTCTGCTCTTCTGGGAAGGCACTACATGCTGGTTGTGAGGATTTGATTGCAAACATGAGAGCATTAGTGAGGTCAGGTACTGATGGTTGGGATGAACTGGAGTGACATTTGTGATACAGAATCACTCCACACAGTACCAGCACTATCCTGTCAGGTTCCAGCGGCATGCTGGGTGATGATGGGCAGGCTCAGGTTCATTTTGGGATACAATTTTGTTGGATTTGTGCCATTTTCAAAAACGAATAATCCTAATGCTGAGTCAGGCTGGGCTCAGACAGAAAGTTCTCGGGATATATTTGGGAAATCTCAGGCTCAGTTAAGACACTCATATTTCAGCCCTCTTTAAATGTGCCAGTTATTTATTGTGACGTCAGTAATGGGTACATATAAAGGGTGACGGACAAGTGCAGAGAAGCTAATTAGGTAACAAAAACTTGTGAAACAACACCTGAAAGCAAGGTAAATACTTGCCACTGTACAGACCTTACCTTTGCACACATCTGGTCCATTAAATCATGGCATTTTAGCTGATGATTAATTGTGTATAAATAACTGTACCTGTTTAAATACCTATTTTGTTCATGGTAGGCAGCAGAGTGCAAGATTGAAGTGGCCAAAGCAGTTGACTGTCTTACTTCCAAGCTGTTGATGCTTAGTAGCTCCCAACTCAACAGAAACAGGATATTTTTGGACGGGGTGCCCAATTCTGGTCCTGGGGATCGACCACCATTAAGTGTTCAGATCCAACACACCAGGTTCTCACATTCTGCTGCCCCTGAAGGTCTTCATTATCTGGACCTGGTGTGTTAGATTAGGGTTGGAGGTTATTCCAGGACCAGGACCGGGCTTTTGCACCAAGAGATCCATGTAGCCTCACAAATCCATGTAGCCTCACAAATCCATGTAGCCTCACAAATCCATGTAGCCACACTCACCATCGTGATTAGCGTTCCCTAACGTCCACGGCTCGTCCGAATCGAAATGTGTGTCCCCTCCGATTCCAGGTCCGGGGAAGTAGGCGTGGGCGAGGAAACCTCCCTCTCCGTCGAATGGCGAGCTGTCACCATGAAACCCAGAGGCGAAAAAAATCATGATGTCAGCCTCCTTGCCCTCTTTCTTGATATCAGAGTAGGCCACTTCTTGAAAGGTCAACGGGGTCACGGTCTGCCACACGTCAAAGGCCTGCCGTATCGCCCGCTGCGTGTCCTTCTCCCCCACTTTAGGCGTGAAGTTGTGTATGCTGAATAAAAACAATTAAAATGAACAAAGAGTAAGAAGTAAAGTGGTTAAAACATTGTGACACAGTAAGAGTTGCCTTATGGTCAATATATCTAATGCTTTGTATATCACTTGTAAAGAATCCACGTTATTAGTTGGTGTGTAGTAATTCCACCGCCCTTCACCCAGACTGGGGAGCCCCTCGTCCAGTTAACCACCAGTATGAGTCATTTTTTCTCAAAGTGTGATAAAGTGTCTTTCTGTTAGTAAAGTGAACATAAGATGAATTCAAACAAGCAAGAAAGCAGTAAAAAGTATCAGATTAGTTCTGTGTGTAAAAGTAGTTGATATTGTGTGAGCTGGTGAGGAGAACACAGGTTCGGTTCCAGATTCCTC
>JBBPCX010069279.1:0-11487 GCA_037974365.1 Hydrocynus forskahlii
TATATATACATAACCAAAAGTATTGGGACACCCCTCCAAATCATTGAAATCATATCAAAGACCACGAACAACCCACACTGAAGTATTGAGCAGCAAGGCCACGGCTTAAACTCTCGTTTAAGAGATATTTCACAGACAGACAGGGTCGGACTGAACATCTGGTGTATCGGGCATTTTCCCGGTGGCAACATGCTATTTGGGCTGGCCATTTATTAATTTGTTTATTTATTTATTGGTGCCCATAAGACTTGTGGATGGGCAGCCCGACTGACACTAGGCTGGCTTAACAACTTTTTAAACACCACCCCTTTGGTCCTGTGCCTATGTGATGCATTTGTCAAAAAAGTCAGCACAGGAGTTTATTCGTGACTGCCAGCCCATGAAACACTCCTCTGCGGTCCATCAGTTCTTTTCTTTACCGACCCAGTCATATCTTTAAACTCCTCCTCTTTGGTTCTGTGTCAGTGGATGAGATGGACAGAGAAAACGTAAAGGGGCCACAGAGAAACTGAGAGAAAGAAAAAAAATGGGCACTTCTGGCAGACACTGCCAAATGTGTCAATGTTACAGATATGTTTGCTGCCAGGCCTTCATCAGCTGATGATGTTGGCGGTGGCGGCAGTGAACCTGCGGTAAGCTAGACCGCGTTCAGAACACAAGTTACGAGACCCCATTAACTACCCTTGGTAAATCTGTGTCATAGACAGTTAGTAGTTGTATATAAACTAGCTGTTTGCAAACTTATAGTGAGAACACACTAATTTTGAACGCTGGTGAAAGAAGCTAACAATATCGTCAGTTGAAAGTGAGAACAATTTTTTAACCACCATTCATCAACATTAACAATGAGACAGCAGTTAATTATCTATTATTGGCTGTGGGGTGAGCAGAGGGCAACTTTTGGGGCATGGTGTTAGAGGCAGCTTTTGTGTAGGTATTTATAAACAATATATAGACATGAGACATCCAGACTTTTTAATCTCTCTCTCTCTGTGACACGCACACGCATACAGAAAGCACTCCCCCCCAAATATTCATTAAAAGATTCAGCTGCACCATTTTTGAGTAAGTTCACAATTTATTGAATATTACTTTGTTGAATACACATCAAGACCACATCAAAAATTTGAGCGATTTAAAAGAGCAATCCAATAAAAAAAGCAACGAGGAGGCTGTGTCCCAAACCGAGCACTTCCACACTACATAGTGTGTATAATCTGGTGCACAACAATTAGAAATACATTAAACAGTGGATTTTGTCCCAAACTGCATACTACCACACTTAATAATGTGTATAATATAGCACACTATTTAGTGTGGTAGTATGCTGTAAATAGTATGTATAAAATAAGTGTGTAATATAGCAAACAACCATTAGAAATTCATTCAGTACTGTAGTGTCCCAAACTGCATACTATCACCCTAGAAAGTGTTTAAAATACAATACATTACAATTACAAATGTATTTAGTAGTGCAGTGTCCCAAACTGCACGCTGTTTTGGACACTACACTCCTGCATTTGTAATAGTTGTGTGCTATATTACGCACATTATTTTATATACGCTATTTATTGCATACTGCCACACTAAATAGTGAGCTATATTATACACATTATTTAGTGTGGCAGTATGCAATAAACAGTGTATATAAAATAGTGTGTGTAATATAGCACACAAGCATTAGAAAGGCCTTTAGTATTGTAGTGTCCTGAATTGCATACTGACACACTAGATAGTGTGTGAAATGCAATACACTGCAATTAGAAATGCAGAGGCTACATCCCAAACAGCATACTACCACACTAGATAATGTGTATAATTGTCTATAAAGACTTTGTGTATAAAGAGTTATTTTTAACCTAAACTTTTATTTGCCCATTAAACCAATGTTAGGGTGTCTCAGCAGTCAGCATTCAGCACCACCAGTAAACTGATCACCCACCTGATCTTCTGGAATCATCTGCACCTGTTTCTTCACTGGTTCAAGACTTAAGTTAGTAGTTGGTTTTGTTAAGCTTGTCACCTAACAAGCTAACAAGCTTATCTTGTGGGTGAAACCCCCCCCCCCCAAAAAAAAAAACCTGGATTTAAAATTAGAGAAAAAAACTCCAGAAAGCAAGCATAGAGAACTATTCCCCAAGACTATAATAAAAAATGCAAGAAAGTTTATCTCTTTGGAAATAAAATATGAGGAAATGAGGGGTAGCCCCAGACTTTTGCAAAGTATTATACGTGGAGAAAAAAAATCTGTCGGCGGGGGAGACGGGCGGGGGAGGGGGGTGCAAAGTTTTAATGCTAGTTCGTTGCACATGGGTGATGCCATTTATAGGTCTGTACAATATTTACATGGAATACCCCGATGGATCAGGTTCATTTCATTTTAACAGATTTCCCGAGCATATGCACATATATCATATATAGCACTAGCACTAACGTTAGCTGCCTCTCTCGGTTCGGTAGCAACAGTCCCAAAGTCCGATGTGCTACCACCAGCAGACGGTTGGTCTTCTTGATCAGCTTGTTTGGCCTTCTTTTTAAAGAAATAGCCCAACGTGCGTTGTTGCTTTCTTCTTTTCGACATGTCAGCAACAATGCCTTGTAAACATTTATTGCTAACTAAACGAGCTCGTGTGAGTGGGGGGGTAACAGGCTACGTTTTTTCATGAGTAATAATCTCTAAATGTAATTTTATTTTACTTATTTTACACCTGTGCGAAAACCCATGCCCAAAATGGCATTTATTTGGTCATCATATCAATATTTTAGAGCTCCTTCAAAATTTCACAAATCATGTTTCCAGGGGAGCTCATGTCACCACTAGGGGAGCTATAGCTCCCTCTGCTGCCCCTAGTTCTCACCCTGTTCATTACACAACCTTTAATGCGCTTCTTTTTAAAGGGTGGATACTTGAGCATTCAGCCACAAAAGCATCAGTGAGGTCCCGAACTGTTGGAGGACTGATTCTGGGATACAAATAGCAGTCCAGAGAAAGCAGCTCTAACGCACTACAGCTGCATAACCAACATAGAGGCATGGAAGCTGTAGGCTCATGTGTAGCCCAGGGAGACCCATTCGCTTGGCAATACTTTTCGATTGAGTTTGCTGATTGAGAAAGCAATGGATGTCTGAACAATGTGCAGTATAGAAATTTGAATGCCGAGCTTTATGTGCTAAGTGACACAGAATAGCTTACATACAACAGTGTATCCAAAGCTCATAATATGTGTGATTATCCAGTAGGTGGTGCTCTTTATCCATGAGCTTGAGAATTTTTACCCCAGAATAGAGGTGTTAATCAAATTATGTTGTGGGTGACAGTACATAAATGCAAAAGTGCAAGTATTCTGTACATCATATAACATGGATAAAGTAAATAAAGGACAAGACTGAATGTTCTTGCATGTGTCAGCATGATGACTTCATTGATTACCGTAGCTGCTGGTTGAATAAGTGCCTCCACCTTATTGATGTCTAACAGACCTGTTGGAAACCTGTTAGATCTTGTCTACCTTTTCCTTGTACCTGGTAGTACATATTTAAAAATAGGCAAGCTAAATCACTAAGTTGGGATTTCAGTCCCCGCCGAAACACCTCATTCATGTGAGGTAAAATACGAATGTACAAGAAGTTGACACATTTCCTGCGGGTTGGAGGGTAGGTGGGTGGCGGAATATCCCTACTCAGAGAAATACAGGAATCATGCAGGTAGTATCAGATGTGACCTATAGTTCCACAGGCTATGTAACCTGAACTGTTGAAAGATTTATGGTGTTTTTAGCTGGAGGCTGTTAAAGAACATGCATGGGGCCTTACTTACAATAATCTGTCATAAATTCCCAGCTCCAAATACCCAAATTTCACCTGATCTGCAAGCTAAATGTTCACACAGTACCAAGTCCTAGTGCTGGCCTTGTTGAAGTTATAACCACAGCAGAGCACCTCACTGGCTTGTGCTTATGGTTTAAGATGACAGGAGTATGTTATTCAGAGTACGCTGATAAGAGGGGCGATTATTTTCAGGCAAGCACTGAGTCATCATGACCTTTTATTTAAGGACAGTTTCATATTTCCTGTTTCTGGGACAATAATTCCAGATCACCAAAGTGGTTTCGGTCTGATGCCGGGGGGGGCGGGGGTCAGTAAATCATCAGTGGTACAAATGACAATGCTTGGAAGCCAATTTGATACAGTTACCAGATTTGGGCCAAACTAAATTTAGATGCATTATAAGCATTGACTTATTCTGAAGTTATTTTAACTTTAAAGTATTTTTAAGCTTTTTTTCTTAAACTCAAAATCAACAAACAAAAACAATAAATGTAAAGTGTATTTATGAAATATAATTTAAAATTAATGAAAATGTGGTTAAATGTCACATTCCATTTCTATTGCAGTTTGTTGAAATACTGAAAGTATATTACATACACTCTCATAATTGTAGGGTATAAATGCTATCACTTGAGTTGTACCCTTATTAAATACACTTAGTCAGGGAATATAATTGTTCTGTATTCCTTATTTATGTTAGGGCTGGGTTTTTGTATAGAGACTTTTATTTTGAACTTGGACTATGTTTGGGTCTGTAGTCACGTTGTCACCTGTCCTGTGTTTTAGTTTAAGTGATTGGGTCTTATGATTGGTTCTTGTCAAAGTGTGTTTTGTTTTTAAGTTCCTTTAGTTTGAGTTTAGTTGTGGATCAACCCTCACATTTCCCTGTTTGTTTCCAGCACGAGACCCCTTCCTTATGTATGTCCTGTTTGGTGTTTTTCAGTTAGGCCCTTGTGTCTTTTTGCTTTGTTTCTGTAGAGTCTGTGTCTGTATGTATTAAACCATCTAAAAGGAACCTGCATTTATGCCTCGCCTCACTCAACCCCTCACTGTTCATTTTGAGTCATTGGTAAAATGACTATTTTAGCAGTGCAGACCTCATGACCCATTGTTCCTACCAGCACTATTGTGAAAAATCTGAGTCTTGGTTTGTAAGTAAGTTAGTTTACAATAAACCATTACACATCAAGCCACTCTAAAGGCCTTTTTTTTTTTACGGTGGAATAACTTATGTTATTCTAGTTGCTGAAGCAGAAAACATCTGATAAACTTCAATCATGTTTGCCTGTTTTCAGTTCCAGCATTTCTTTTACACCAAAAAAAAGCGGAATAGAGCCTAAAAGACTTTAGGTTAAATCCATGCAGATAGGTGCTGGAAGTACTTCAGGATCTCCTTGAATTGCTACTTTTTCACTTCTACCTTTCTGAAGAGATACTTTTCCTTTCACTGGAATTAATATTTTATTTCAAAATATATATGTATGAGTTTAGGTAGTTCTACCCACCGTCTGCATAGGGCACATTACACTGCAAAATGGAAACTGAAATCTCATTTGATCATTCCAGACAGTACTAATTTTTTGTACTGCATATCAATTTAAATTCAGAGCCCAGTTCCCAAATAATCTTAATGTTAAGATCTAACATCTTAACTGTTAAAGAGAGTGCTTGGTGTAATGTTTCTGTAACCACTTAATCCTTACTAGGGTCGCGTGCACCCGGGGCCTATCCCGGGGCCAACGGGTGCGAGGCACGGACTCACCCTTGTATTTATGAATTATTTTTGGACAAGATTCTTCAGAGACCCGATACAGCTCATGCATTAAATAGTCTTCGGCAGTACCTATCTATCAATATAGACTATCAAGACTAAACCTCATAGCCAATAAAAACTGGATTATTTTTAGACAGCTGAGTTCTACCAAAAAGTCCATTCTTACAAAAATGTTGAAAAACCACAATGATTCATCTGATCCAAGTATTTTGCTACTGAGTAAAATGTCTTACATGTAAAACAGCTTAAAATAGCAAATTGCAACAGTGGAACCACCAAAACAAATGTGGGAGTATAAAGTTGTTGTGAAAGTGTCTGGTGTCACAAATCATAGCACAGTTAGAATATTAGTAAAGACATAGAATATCAGTAAACGCAGTATAATATTAGCAACAGAAATACATGGAAATACATAGTAAAGCACAGGATAGAGACAATTCCAGATTATTTCCAGGCACAGAAGCCCAAATTCATGCCAAATCCCAGATTAACATCAAAGCAGGCCTCATCAGTATGGATGAATCCAATACTGGGACACAATTCTGTAAAAAAAGAGATAGATAGAAAGAAGGAAGGAAAGAAATAAAGAAATAAAGAAGGAATGATAGAAAGAAAGAAAGCTGAAGAATGAATGTGCTGAAAAGAAGCCTAAAGAGTACACAAATCCAAATCCCAGAATCTACCAGAGGATTCTTCTGCAGAATTTGAGGTCAGGTCAAAAGCTGCTACTGGACTAAAAATGGAACCCAAAACAGACCAATGACCTCAAGAAGTGAAGTAAATCTACAGTAGAATAACGTAAAAGGAGAAGAACATTGTGGAATTGCTGAATCAGAGCTCAAGTCGGAACTGCTGTAGAGGAACAGACTGTAAATGTCAGACCTTTAATAGTTCACACTTCTGTTTGAAGGAGTACAGCAGGGAGTGTATTTCTCTCTTTTTTCTGCATGAAAATGCATTTCTGATTTCTTTTACATAAATAATAGCACAGTTGTATTTATTTACATAAATACTAAGCACATTTCTTAGCTGTTTCAAATTATTGTTCACAACAGTATGACTTCTGTGAAAAGTAGGTGGTCCTCATAAAAGACCTCTTTTATGAGGACCACCTACTTTTCACAGAAGTCATACTGTTGTGAACAATAATTTTCATTCAACCCGTGTTCGAGTAATTCTTTCAAAGGATTCACTGCAAGGCAGTTGTCAGTTTATTACAAAACATGTCAATCATAAGCCGTAACGCAGCTCAACAGTTGTCCTCAAGGTGGGCAGTAAATCCCAGTGATTAGATAGAGAAAAACCCAGTAACTCATAAAGCCCTAGCCAATTAGCACAAATTACATTGCTAAAGACATGTAATCTACAGAGAGCAGGCTAACTGCCCCACACATTCACTCTTAAGTAACAGTGTGTCACAATACTTGCTATCACAGTACAGAACTTAGGTCACGTACATACGGCAGCATTTAAACCCACATAGACTTCATGTGGACCTCAGAGGACCTTTTATGGCATTCTCTAAGAAATATAATAATAGGAAAACCCAGGATAATGGGCCAATTCACAGAGGATCATCATAATGTTTTTGCAACAGTTCTCAGGTGATACTCATCAGTTTAGTGAAATTAGAGATAGATAAACCTAATGAAATGTATTCAAATAAAAATGTAATATCATGATTCTGCATGGAGAGAGAGAATTGTGAGTGAGAGAGAGTAAGAAAGAGTGAGAGATAGAGCGTGAGAGAGAAAGAGAGAGTGAGAGAGAGAGTAAGAGTGAGAGATAGAGAGTGTGTGTGTCTGTTTGTGTGTGAGGGAGAGAGAGAGAGAGAGAGAGAAAGAGGGAGAGAGAGAGAGAGAGAGAGAGAGGCATACAAAAAGGGGGCGGTCCTAGTGTCAAAAGATTATATTAAGGACTCATCACCCTCATTCTGGCTTTAAGGGATACAAAACTTCACAAGGACACTTCAGGTTGTAATTTATAATGTAGGGAGTCAAACAGACTATAGACTCAGTGTGTAACTAGTTTTTAATACAAGGCTTGGGGTGTCAGTCTCACATCTTTTCCCTAACATACTTCAGCCCATTCAGCTCTCAGACACTCACGGAGGATGAAGAGTGCACTTCTTTTGCTGCTGGTTTTCTGCAGCTCTAGAGGACAAGGAGAACGGCTAGAGAAGATTAAGCAATGTGGAGCCCACTGTTCTCAGGTACTTCACAGAATGATCTTTCACAGCTTCTGCTTTATATCTTCTCCACAGTTCATTCACTTCTGATTCAGTTCAGAAAAATGTGAGAGAAAATATGGAGCACTATGAAGACCTATTTCATTCTGTTTGCTTCTTACATATTTAAGTTTTATGTGCTGGTCCTTAACTGCTACCTCTGGTTAATTATCACCTTTCTGGATGTGGGTGGGTGTGTATGTGTTTGTTTTTCATACACTTCCAGGACAGCAATGTCCTGACCAGATTATGCTGTCATGTTGATAATTCTTTTACTTTTAATTATGTCTTTTAAAGTATTTTAAGGTTAAAATTAGGCTTACAGCTTATGGGGCTAATGCACTGAAATTTCGTATGTAAGAAAAGTCCATTTATAACAGTGTATATCAATCCATACTGTTTAGTGCATCAAACATATCTAAATATATCTAAAATAAATGTGTGTGTGTGTGTGTGTGTGTGTGTGTGTGTAATTATAGGTAAATTTATGTATGTATGTAGAATACATAAGACAAATTATTATTACACATAGGTTCACTTACAAGCCATGCATACATACATACATACATATACACCTTTATTATTACTTATAAGTTCTTACATACATGCAATACACATGTATATATAAATCTAATTGTGTGTGTGTGTGTGTGTGTGTGTGTGTGTGTGTGTGTGTACATGTGTTTGTGTGTGCGCACGCGCACATGTGTTTGTGTATGCGCGTATTTGTGTGTGCACGTGTGTGTGTGTACGTGTGTGTGTGTGTATGTGTGCGCATGTTTGAATGTATTATCACAGACTGGTAACAGATTACATAACTGCTGCTCTAATGGTCCAGTCACTGTTGTAAACAACTCATATGTGATCTTTTGACCACCAGCTGTGTTAAATGGACTTGAAGCAGTGTTATGAAAAATGACGTACAAACCCCTGTATTGGTGCTGTCCTGCATTAATTCTTCCACAAGCTATTCACGGTGTCATTTGACATTGGCATGCACATAATGCACACTGTCACCTTGGAATCCCCTAAGTCTATTTTAGTACAGGGTTATACGCTATCAAGTGATGGCCATGAGGGCGTCAGCTGTATGACACTGCATTGAACATATAAGTATTAGGCACGCAGGGAATTGTGATGATGACAGGTTATAGTTTTGACTGATAAATGAAGGCCTGCATTATACATGTTGATGGGGACACCGGTTCATCTTGAAAACAGAATCTCCTCCACCATGATAGAAATACCCTCAAAACCCATACGATATGGAAAAAGGAAAAGTATCGTTTTGCATGTTTCCTGTTTCTGTTTCATTCTTGGTTTCTCGGCAGCATACAGAATCAGAATCAGGTATTACTTACACATGCTTTGTCTTTTTCACATTATCATAACTGACAACAGTTATAAGATGGAAAGTATGAAGAATGCTAATGCCATCTGTTAACAAAGTTGATTATTGTGATTCTTCCCTAAAAGGCATCTATCATATTTTCTATCTTCTTAAACTGAACTCGCGGTCAAAAAACAAACACTGAGGACTTTATTTATATGAATGTGGGAACTTCAATTGTGCCTGATATGTGAATGGAACCAGGATGTTGCCCTGTGCAAAGTGTACTGGGCAAACCCCTACTTGTTTAACGTCAGCTTCCTCATGCCGTTGTATTAGCCATGCAGGTCCATTATTGAGACATGAAAATGTAATTGCTGGTTTGGTACAACCATGAGTGTGTCCTGTGACATTCCTTATACCACATGTATGAAAAAGCATGATGCTGATCTGGACTTTTTTGCATTTCTCTTTACAGGGACTTCATTGTGAAGGCAACTTCCAATGTGAGTGCTGCATGTTTTTCCACAGATTGCACAGATACAGAATGCTTGATTGATCAAATCTAACACAGATTACAAAATGTAGGTGGACCTGCCACCATAAACAATTTTGATATCAAAATAGTTGTTTTTTAGGGAATGACTGTTTTTCCAAAATGGGGTCTGTCATGGACATAACATGACTGATGAGCTTTATAACAATGTGTAGTGAGTAGAAGCACATTTGACTCCTTGCTATTGTTACACCACATTTGGGCTGTTTCCAATTTCTGTTCAACTGAAAACGAATTCATGTTCAGCAGAGCTTTGTCATATAAACTGATTAAAGAAATAAACTGGCAATAAACCACATTTATGATTTGCCTTATGCTCGTCAGTCGACATTGCACTAATTACTGTGGTAAAAACTTATTACTTAGCTACACCAGCATATCAGCTCCTTATTCCACCAAACACCTCCTGGTTGATAGATTATTTCTGAGGCACAGAGAAAAGGATTTTTCAGAAAAAAAAACATTTATTTAACGCTCACTTTGGTGAAGAAAAAGTGATGCAAAGAGATGGTCAGTTGTGGAAGATTGTGCCTTATGGGCTCTGTACTTTGCAGTGTCACTCCATCAATGCAAGAAGCAGGCGGGCGGTGTGACCACAGATGTGTTCACCAATACCAGCATTTCCACTGTGATGAAGTGCCAAGAGAGACAAATGTGTTCCCTTCATCTCAGAATCAGCACGGATCTACAGATCAACAGTGAGTAGGTTTTCTCATTTACACAGAACCTCTGTTTTGGCCTGTGATCAGCAACTGTAGCAACTGATTACTAGTATTATGGAATGGGCTTGGGACTGTCTTCCTGAGTGACTCATATGGGCCGGCCAATGATGGATTAACTAGAGTGTGTTCAGGTGTGTAAATGTGGGTGAATTTTCTTCTTCCAGAACACATCCGCGGCATCCACATGTGCGTAGTTACTGCAGGGATGATGGAACGCTGCAGAATTGTCAACTTCTCACGCTCAGCAAGAGGGAGATTGGTGCTCAAGAAGGTATCACTCTATATAGGCTTGCTTACACTTCATATATTTGAATCCCTCAAAGTGTACAGTTAGAAACGATGCATTTTCTTTTAAGAACAATCATTTTACAAACATGAAACTTTTTGGTTTAAAATATTAAAAAAGATTCTTTAGGGAATCAAACAGAAATACATTATTACAAATTCTTTAGAGAAGCAAAAACCCTTTCTGGCACCTTTAGTGCATTTTTCAAATATGCGATTATGTATTTCATATTGCAAGCTTCCCAATGAATCACTTTTATATTCAATTTGTGTTCTGTGTCAACACAGTTTTCTGATTTTATTCTGTTTGTTTCAATGTTAAGTAACGATAAGAATCATTAAAAATGTATCCTCCCTGAGCTTTAGAATCTCCACTTCCGCGTTTCTCTGTTATGAGTGCTTCAACTTGATATCTTACTCTTGTTATTGCTTACGTTATCTGCACGTGTTCACCTTTTACCATCACCTGTTTTTCGTAACTCAAATAGAGGGAAGCCTCGGGGGATGAACACAGACTTTTCACCAGACACATCCCAATACTAGAAACGTCAAAAAGTATTTATGTCTTTCTATTACATTTTGAAAGTGAAAGTGTGTCTTTCTATGGAAGGTGAATGTTCAAGATGACTGCTTGGAAGTGCACTTGGGACAGAATTTGCATATAACTCTTAAAACCTGGCCATACATCTGTGGAGTGTCTGTTTCCAGATCATACCGTGTTCCAGGTATGAGGGTGTTCTCATCTCATACTGCCATATATATATA
>JBBPCX010069280.1:0-11486 GCA_037974365.1 Hydrocynus forskahlii
AGAGGACAGTTATACTGAGTGATGGGGAGAGGGAGGACCACCCTACCCCCCCAGAGAGAGAGAGAGAGGACAGTTATGCTGAGTGATGGGGAGAGGGAGGACCACCCAACCCACCCAGAGAGATAGAAAGGGCAGTTATACTGAGTGATGCTCTATTCTAGAGAAACTCAGTGTCAGAATTTTTCTCAGTGGTGGTGAATGGAATCAGGCGTCTGCCTCTAAAAGCTCCCTCACAGAATGTTGTTACATGAAATGGTTATAATTGCGCTGTCTGATGCCTGAAACATTTAGTTTTGAAAAGCTTTTGAACTAAAACTGTACCCATTCATGGTGGAAGGATACCTGCAGGGTGTAGTGTGGCAAAAATGGTTCCCAATGAAAGCTGATTTAGTTCAGATTTACTATTTTACCATAATCAACCAACACTCAGAAGACACAAATAGCTTCACTGGTGGGACCTTAGATCTCCAAATATGAAAATAATTTGCAATGCCATTTCTATTGGTCCCTCCAGTATAATTTTTTGATGCAGCCTTAAAGGCTGTTAATAGTTTCAAATTATTAGAAACATTAAAAAACATAAAAAAAATTAAATATGAGGTGGTCACTTGAAAATGCAACTTATGTACAAGGGCTTCATTCAGAGTGCAGCAACTTAGCTCCGCTCAGTTCATATTGAAGGAGTATTTCAGCCAGCAGAGTTCATCTACATCAGACATGTCCAAATCACGGCCT
Organism: Hydrocynus forskahlii; assembly: GCA_037974365.1. Lineage (NCBI taxonomy): Eukaryota > Metazoa > Chordata > Actinopteri > Characiformes > Alestidae > Hydrocynus > Hydrocynus forskahlii. The sequence continues at coordinate 736 of JBBPCX010069280.1, forward strand.
GCCATCAGATTTCATACGGCCTGCAGCTTCGGTCTTATGATGTGCTATTTATCGCTAAATTCACTTGTTTTAAACTTTTATGATAACAGACCACTTTGCATTACTTATAACTCCTGTTTAAAATGTTCATGAGGCAAAGATATTGATCAAACTCATAGAAATGTAAGGTATTCTATACAGTTTGTTCAATGTTATCTGACTCTCCAGATATGAAAGTAAGGCAGAATTGTGTTTTTACAGTTGTTCACGTCTGCCTGAGTGGCTTATATTTGGTTACATTGCCATTTGAAAAATAAAGGTATTTGTGATGATGAAAATTGTTTAATAACAGTGTGTATTTTCATGTAACTTTTGTGGTTAAAAAAAATGTCAGAACAAACTATGGCCCCCGGGCATCTTCACTTTATCAAATTTGGCCACCTTGACAAAAAGGTATGGACACCCCTGATCTACACAGTCTTAAAGGCACAATAGCAGAAACAGCCTGACGGAGAATAAAGGTTGGAAAATGTCACGGATAAGGGAATTACGACTGTTTTGGTTCAGAAAAACACACAAACTTCATCCACTAAATGGACAAATGTATTGGGACTCACCTGTTTTTCAGGGCTTGGGCTGGGCCCCTTACTTCCAGTGAAGGCATAATCTTAATGCTTCAGCAAACCAAGACATTTTGGACAACGCCATGCTTCCAACATCGTGGACACAGTTTGGGGAAGAACCTTTTCTATTCCAGCATGACTGTGTTCCAGAGCACAAAGCAAGCTCCATAAAGACATGGCTGGATGAGTTTGGTGTGGAAGAACTTGACTGGCCCCCACAGAGCCCTGACCTCAACCCCATCCAGCACCTTTGGGATGAACTGGAACAGAGATTGTGAGCCAGGCCTTCTAGTCCAACATCAGTGCCTGAGCAATTCCTGAAGCAAGTACTTGTTCTACTTAGTTGTGTGCTGTCATCTAGTGGTACATGCAGGTAACAGCATCATGGCCCTCTATTTAACAGTTCCAATTTTTAAAAATACCTTCCTTCTGAGCGGGTTTGGTGTGAAAGTGTTCATTGTAGGTATTTCTTTACATTGGTGGTGAATGGAGTCAGGTGTCTCCAACACAAACAAGCACTTGTTAAATTTGAACAAAATAACTTTGGAGACGATATTGCCTCACAGTGTCAAGTGCCTTCCTTTAGGTAAAACCACTGAATTTCCCCCTTTTTCAAATGTGCCCCTTAAATGATAGAACCTCCTGAATTAATGCCTTAAATTTAAGATTAAGGGGTTTCACACTCATGCCTTAAATCTAATATTAAGGTAAAATTAAGGGGTTGGTTTCACAAATGAATGGCCACTTACTTCAAATTAAGGGGTTTGGTGTATTTTCAGAGGGAATGAAGGGAGTGTTAAGCCCATTGTAAGTGCATTGTTTTTCATAGTGTGTCTTGCATGTGTCCCTCATCCATGACTGGGTTTAGTTTTAAGCCAGAAGCTTCTCCAAAGTATCACAGCACTACCTTGCTGCAGAAAACACAGCTCTAGTCACAGTGCTAATTAGATCAGCTGTACAAACACAGATTTATTGGCTGGCATTCAGGCAGTGAGTGTCATTAATCTTGCAGACACATTGGCAGCTTATCAGAAGCATTATGCATGAGCCTTTTAATCCCCTGTTGAGCCAGGGTGTACACACTTCATCGGTTGCTGTCCATTGGACACCATGTGATGACACTTAAGGTCACTGTTCCCATATCATCTCTCTCTTGCTGCATTTTTTTGGAGGTGTGTGTGGTCATGTCAGGTGTGGGAATGTTGAACTCCTGCTGGCTGCCACTCTTCTCTGGGCTTGTGTTGGTGTTGTATTTGTAATCCGTTTAGTTTTGAACTTTCCCCGCTCTCCCATCCTTGACTGAGAATGAGACAAGAACCATCTTCCGACAGAAGAACAGGCTGGATGGTTTTGTACTATGGAGCTAGACTGGGCCGTGAGCCGGGCTCTTTTTGTCATTATAGTAGAGTTAGACTGGGCTGTGAGCCAGGCTCTTTTTGTTGTGATAGCAGAGTTTAACTGGGCCACGAACTGAGCTCACTTTGCTGTTATAGCAGAGCTTGACTGGGCCACAGGCTGGGCTATTTCATTGTGATACTGCAATTTGACTGGGCCCTGAGTTCTAGGTCAGCTTCTTTTTGTGTTCTAAGTAAGTAAGTACATGAACTTTGTCATTCATTCCATACAACAGTACAACAACGGATGCATAGCTGAACGAAATTGCGTTTTTCCAGAGGCTAAATGTGCAAACATAAAAGATGAGTGCACGCAAGACAACATACAGACATTACAGACATTTTTACTTCTCACCCAGAAGGTAGGTAAGACCGTGTAAGAAAGCACAAGGCAGCACAGTACAAGCACTAAATACAAATATATATATATAAATGTAAAACCAGTCAGTGGGTGAAATGTAACATGAAAGAAAATATTGCACATCGTTTCACTGTGATTGTATGCTCTGAGGAACTGTGCATGCGTGTGTGTGTTTTGTTTGTGTCACGTCGTGCCATGCTCGGGGAGTGAGGGGAGGTTCAAGTGCAAGGTTCCCGTGATAGAATTTTATTACAAACAACACAGACACTGTACAGAACACAAAAAGGCATGAGGGCCTAAAATGAGCTTTACATAAACAGAGCACCCAAGAGGACCGGGTAGCGTGAGGGATATTGTGAGGGTTGACCAGCCGCTAATACAAACACTCTTGGAACTTAAATGCAAAACCTACTCAGACATAAACCAATCACTTAACACAGTCACTTAAATGAAACAAACACCAGCTGAGACTAATACTAGGACAAGACGTTGTGCTATAATTTCAAAATAAGAGTCCCACATAGAAAAAACACAACAATGGCGGCCTCCACCAGCCACTGGCCGAGACATAACAGTTTGCTGATTTTGTGAAGCATTTGGAGTTTGAGAAAGACACTATATAAGGTAAAATCATATTTATTATCATAATTATTGAATTATTATTTTTTCCCCTTAGAACCACTCACAACTGCATGCTCTAAGAGGACTAATCAGAGTTATGTCACAAAAACCACTTCTGCTGCCAGCGCTGTGTTCACGCAGAAGGGTTTTCTTTTACTCCTGAGGGTTACTTAGTCCAAAAACAAAGGGCCTTCAGTGATCTGCGATGAAATGTCAGACTGCTTAGCCAAAATGGAACCAGTTAATGGTTAGACAAGTTAGACACTGAATTCAGCAGACCTGTGTGCTACTAGTGAGAGCATTCAGGCTTAATTAACTTGAATATTTCCAGCACGAATTCTCATTTTTACATAAAATATTCCAAAGTGACTTTCTAGCACAGCTCAGGAGAGGAGATGCAATGCCTAGTCGAGAAATTTCTCTATTTTATCGATGCAGTGCTTCATCATCCAGCGCTTTAGAACTGGGTGCAATCAGCCCAGCAAGAATGGTTCTCCCATGGACGGGAACCCCGCTGAGCTTGCTGTCTATCTTGCCCCTCTCCTCTTTACACTTCTGGTGGCATTCGGTGCACAGGCAGTCCTCCCTGACCAGGTACAGACACTCCACCCGCCGGATGGCGTCCAGCTTGGGGGGCTTGTCGGGAGGAATGGGGTTGCACTTGATGTTGAGCGCCTGCAGGTTGGGCAGGGCGTGGAGCCAGTGTGGTGTCCCCGTCAGCAGGTTGTTGAAGAGGCCCAGGTGACGCAGCTCCTTCAGGGCGGCAATGCAGGACGGCAGGGTCTCCATGCGGTTCAGGCCGAGGTTGAGGCTCCTCAGGTCCCTCAGGAGCCCCAGCTCGTGCGGGATTCCGTGAGTGGTCAGCAGGTTGTTGCACAGGTTGAGGCTGTGGAGTTTGGGTAGGCGCCCGAGAGCTGCGGGGAGCTGCTCCAGCTGGTTGCTGTGCAGGTCCAGCCAGCGCAGGTTAACAAAGCGGTCGATGCTGTCTGGAATCTTCCTCAGCATGTTTCGACTCAGGTCCAGCTCGTCCACGTCACACAGCTTCAAGATGCACTTGGGGAATGTGGTGATCTCCATGTTGCTGAGGTCCAGGCGCCGCTTCCCATCTACAGTGAGCTTCACAGCGTTCTTGGCCATCTTGAGGGTGATTTTTCTCCCCTTTGGTTCACTTGACTGCTTTTTGCCCTTCGTCATTGTGTCTGTGTGAGTACCTGCCTGAAAAAGGAAAATTCCATCAAAAACCTAGCGAAAATGCAAAGTCACTCAGAGCAGTTTCCCATTATAGAAACTGTTCACAATGGAACCAGACGTCTGCCTCTGTAAAGCTCCCTCATAGAAAGTTTTTCCCTGTAATCATTATGAATGTGCTGCCTGATGCCTGAGACATTGTTACAGCAGAGTTTTAAGAAGTGTTTGGCCTAAAACAGTACCCATTCATGGTGGAGGGATATATGCAGGGCACCCTGAGGCAAAGCAGTCCCCAAAGTTAGTCCCCAAAGTTAGTCCCAATGAGTAGCTTCAGTGGGGGTTGATAGGAAATTAAATGGCTGTATTTGTAACAGCTCTCTGTCAGCTCCTTTTCAGTAAATGCTCAGTAACTGTGTGACAAGTTCTAAATTTTAAATTAGAATAAAAAAAACATCAGCTAAGAAAAAAGTGCAGCCTTACCTGCTGTGCTGATGTCTGTCCGCAGGTCAGGTGAGTGCCAGATATCTTCAGCTGCTGTGCTCTTGGATGACTGTGTCCTTCGCTGAGGATTCTTCCATGTGAATTATGCAGGAGCTCTTCTCACCAGCCTGTAAATAAAAACCAGTAGCTCTGAGTGGCGACCGCCTTCATTTCCTCCAAATGGATCGCACTGCTTGCCATTACAAGAAATTCGAGGCAGTTTGCAAGCTGGCTGTTTTCCTTAGTCACCAGGCAACCCTGGTTTCATTGTCTCAGGCTTCCAGAGGGAGCAAGAGGAGGAGGAGCAGTGGTTCATCCCTCTTGGTGGCTTACAGGGACTTTCACATAAAGGACCTGAGACTACTTTGCACCTAGGGTTGTCCCAAATAATTTGAATAGTTGCTTGGAATGTTGTCTGTGATATATTTGGTAGTTCAAGTTTATGGAGGCTATGAGTCTGACAGTAAACTTCTAAGAGCCAAGAGACTGAGAAATTTAGAAACGAATAATTTGAATGTTTGAGGGTTTTTCATCTTTTCAGTTTTTTTTCATCTTTTCATCTCACGGCCTGTTCATCTTTACAGAGGTTGTTGATTCCGGCAGTAAAACGCTAAGCATTTGACAGTCGCACTCAGTCACGTGTTTAGATGCTGCAGAGCCGAGAGACTGAGAAATTTAGAAACAGCAGCAGAACTAATCACTAATTCTGTACTGTTCTAATGTAAAAAAAAAACAAAAAACCCTGGAATATCCAAAGTTGCTGCATTCGCAATGTCATTTCTACCTTAAATAGACTGTAACCTTTAAGCTGAAACAGAATACTTTCAGCAAGGTGATGGAGCAATTGGACAGAAACTCATTTGGTAAAACACTGAAAAAAAAAAAGACATGATCTTGTGTGTCTCCTGAACGTTGACTTGCAGCATGAAGGGTAAAGGGGGCATTTGGGTAACGCTCTTATCCAGAGCGACTTACAATCATTAGTTACAGGGACTAGGCCACTACCACCCTAACAAATCATAATATTGCTTTCACCTTCTTTGTAAAAAGAATGTAAGAATGTAAATGTAGAAAATCAGTCATTTATAATTGATTCCAGTTTTCATGAATCATTTTTTATTTAAAGTGAGGAAATGAACACAGTCGCACTTGACCCTAAGGTCACCATTCCTGTGGGCTAGAAGAGTACTGGTCCCCCTAGTGTTGAGGTGTGGAGGTTTGGGGAGGGATGCGGCTCCTTCCGGGACATTTGGAAAGCAGCATCAACACCTAAACACACTGATGCTCTCGGGTCTGGAATCAAATCCTCACAGCAAGGTTCCAACATCAGAACCTGACCTCACTAATGCTCCCATAGCTGCAATCAAATCCTCACAGCAGTGTTTCAGCATAAGAACTTGACCTCACTAATCCCTCCATAGCTGCAATCAAATCCGCTCAGTAATGTTCCAGTATCTTCCCCTAAGAGCAGAAGCTGTTGCTGAAGCAACTGGGGGCAAACTCCCCTCTATTAACACCTAGACAAAATGCTGGAGGTGTACGTTGGAACATACAGTGTAGCACAATGCTGTGGATGGATAGGTCTTCTGTTATTGTTATTATTATTATTATTTTATTATTATTATTATGTAGAATTTCTTAATCTTATTTCTGAGATTGTAAAAGCCTCTTAGGCTGTACTGGCCCTTTCATTCCAGCAGAGGGCACCAAACAGTTCAAATTCTGTGAAACTTTATTACTTAAAATGAGAACAGAATCTTTCGATTCATCATCTTCACTCAAGAGGGGAGAAGTCTAGATCCACTATGTGGAATCAGAGTGTGCTCTGTGATATCATCCTCACACATTATGATGAACTTCTTTATTCTTTTCTTATTCATTTTGTGATGTAGGCTGTAGATGACTGGCCTGACCGCATTCCACAAATTAAACAATGGAAGACACACAAAACTGAAACCATCCACAGGTTAAAAGTGACGGTGGCAGAAGTGTCCTGGAAGAAAAAAAATCCTCCAAATACCTAGCAGCGCCCTAGCAACCAACTGAAATACCATAGCAACATTTGACAAAAAAGGTGCTAGAAATTCATGGAATTTTAATTCAAAGTGAACTTTATTGTCATCTCAGCTATACACACGTTTACAGGGAGACAAGATGGCAGATTTCACAGGGTACAAAGGACACAAGCTACACATAAATAAATAAACAATACATATAAACTCTAAACTAGAATTTAAAATGTGCAATGTGAGTGTGTGCCGTATGATGCAAGGTCATTTTTAACATTTTTGTGCAAACATTGCATCAGTCTGTGAAAAGCAACAATACTGGAATGTATATATTGATATATGGATGTTTAATATATGGAAGCATGGCGTTGTCCAAATTGTCTTGGTCTGCTGAAGCATTAAGATTGTTCTTCACTGGAAGTAAGGGGCCTAGCCCAAACCCTGAAAAACAGGTGTCCCAGTACTTTTGTCCATTTATATGTGCTTAAATAATTTCAATTATTACATTTGTTGAAATGTGGCATCAAAGGTTATAGTTTATGTGACATCATGGATGTGTGTGTGTGTGTGTGTTTGTGTGTGAGAAAGGTGTTCATCTTCATTTCCAGCCCAGATCTCACGCTCTTGTTGTGCTACTCGGCTGCACATGGCAGGATCGGGTTTCTGCCACTGAGAAATCTGGTAACAAAGTCTCCTTGTTTCCTGCTGTTCAAGCTCTTGCCCTCTCTGCCCAAAACAGCTCTGGTGGAAGAAGCGATGACGACGACCGGAAGATGGGTGAAGGGGCAATTGTTCTCCACTAAGGAACTGAATTCAGCCGATCTGATCGGTTGGTTTGACTCGAGTAAATCCAGCCACATTCCTCCTCCCTGCTCTAATTCCAGTCCTCTGTCCTGGAGGAAGGTACCTGGAATAGGAAAGACTGATTCTACCACATTAACACAAGCCTGTGATTGATTTTAACTGTAAGAAGTCACAGTGGAAACCGAGCTATGCTGTAGTTTTATCAGAATCATTTCTCACTCGTGGCACATTGAAACACGCGAAGAAATTCTGTGGAAAGTGCTGATTCTAGACTTTCCACCCAGTCTAAACACAGCCTTTACTATTTTTCCCCCCCCAAAAAAGTCAGACATGCTTACCTTAAAAATGTGAAAGTACATTGAGAACATTAGCAATTCATAATCATTAAAAAGTCATGATTAACAATAGTAACCATGCATTTAAAATATAATTAGACAATTTTACATTAAGCATGGTCATTCATAATACATATGAATAGTACAGTAATAACTTTCTTTTCATCTAAGGGTTAAAACACTCTCCTCTAACGTAACTGAAATCCTAACTCCAGTTGGAATAAAACCTCAACCTTTGTTGATTGTTTTTCATACGTTTGACCTTCTCCAATTTTGTTTCAATAACTTTATGAAACTGCATCATTAACCTTTAATGACAACTTACATAAACCTACATAAACATTAATAAAGTTTCATTCCAGCAAGCATCAATTGCCGCAACAAATTAGAGGACATCAGCAATGCCAGCATTGCAGCATCTTTTATGACAGCTGACACTTGCTGGAAGCTTTTGAAGGTGTTTATATATGTGGTTTATGTTCATTTATGTCTGGGTTATGTAGGTGTCATGAAGCCTTATGAATACTGGCCTTCAGTGAAGTGTTACTGCCAGTTTTGTTCTAACAGTGACGATGTAACATAAACCGTTTTCATTAAAATGTGTAGTTTTATTCACGTTGTGCTTTTTACGACGCTGCCCGTAAGCGGCTTTCCAGAAATGTGGTTGCAGACTCCCTAATGAGTGCTTGTGTTGTCTTTTATTTGTGTAATATTGTGCGTGTAACTTGCTCACAGTGCTGGAATAAGGTTGTGGTCCTCCTCCAGAACTGCTGCGTGTGTATGGGCATGTTTGGGAGGTGTTGCTGCCCCTCTGGATGTTTGAATACGTCACTGCATCAAAGGTTTCAGTGTGCATTTAGGACTTATAGTGCAGCGTGCCGTACGTGGGACGTCCTGTTATGCCTCATCTGTGTCTGCAGTGCCAGAAGGTAGCGGCATGTGGAGCTGCTGGAAAAGTCAAGCTGCTGGAAAGCTGGCAGCAGAGGGCACATGGACCTCCCTCTGTATATTTAGGCAGTTGAAGGATGTGGTTTTGTCTCCGTGACGGCCCGTCCTATAGCAGGACACAGGACGCCACCTCAGCTGACCTCGTAAATGTTTGCTTGGAGGACGTTCAGAGGCCTCTGTCTGAGCATCATCCATTAGCCCAAACCGAGACGCTTGTTTTTATAAGCCGATGGCTGCCCTACTTTTGTGTTTATTATGTTTTTCCACTGAAAGCTTGAGCTTATTGTCGTCTGATTAATGGCACTAGCCAGTGCTTGCTGAAACATTAAGGGGACGCAAAACCAGCAGATCCCGCACAGTGATGTCACCACCTTGAACAAAGTTTTCACTGGCATCAGTTACAGCCGCGTGAGGGGTTTGGTTTAAAGACAACCCACTTGAGATTTAAGAGTTAAATTTGGGAGGTTGAAAGGAAATGTAAGCATAGTCTGAGTGCGATGAGTATCTGGAATATAGGATGGCTTTCATACAAGATTCAAGATTCAAGAGATTCAAGATTCACATACACAAGTACACAGAGGGTTGAAATAGCGTTCTCTGAAGAAAATAGTGTAAGACAAAGACAGACAACGGTAAAACAAAGACAGACAAAGAGCAGAGTCAGGTAACTGCTGCAACATTATATTGCAGCATCTAAGCAAAGAACTTTTCTGGTTTAAATGTGTTTGCTGTCTGTGTTAGGACATTTAAAGGAGATTCCACCAAGTGGTCCTTATCTCTTCCTAATGAACTCATCAAAGCCAAGTGTCTGGGAAACTGACCCTAAGATGTAAACAGAGTGGGTTTGGTGAGACTGTAGACAGTGGTGGTAAATGGAACCAGACGTCTGGCTCTAAGAGCAGAAAGGTATTCCATGAGATGGTTATGGATGTGCCTGATTCCTGAGACACTGTTTTGCCAGAGATTTGCTTTTTGTCTAAAACACAACCCATTCGTGATGAAGGTGTACACGCAGGATGTCGCAAAATTAATAATGACTATAGAGACTAATGTGTACCGTGTTTTCCATGAATTGTTTTTTGAGCAGTATATCCTCATTCTTACCCTCAAGATATATCACGAGAAGTTTTTTTTTGTCTTTAAACCATGCTATCTCACTAGAGATGAGGCAACACTTCTGGGGCACCACTTCTGGAGATGAGTAAGCATGTTTACAGCTTTAGAGATGGTTTGTAATATTTCATTTTGGCCACTGTGTCCCTTTAAAGACTCTTAATAGTACAGACTACTCTGCTAGCATTCTAGCTTCCTGTTGGGCTGATTGGCCCAGTTAAACAAAAGCACATAGTGACACAGTGAGGGTTTAGCATTGTTTTGGGCTTTTACTTTGTATAGATATTCATATATCTACCGGAAAATGCCACATTTAGAGGTGGTGAGTGACAAACACATTGGGAGCATGACAGAAAAAAACATTCATAACATAACTTAATGGAAGAAGACTGTATTTCATAAAATTGTTCAGTCATGATATTTCCACAGAGTGTGCAGGACAGCCAGTGAGCTCAAATGATGTCAAAATGTAAAGGCTGGGAAATGCAGGTAAATGATGTTTATGTCCGCTACACATACATGTGCAGTAGTTTTGTTAGTTTTGTCAATAATAAAAAAAATCCAGAGAATATGTGTGAGGTCAATGCTATTTAATTACTGTTTAGTAAAACAAGGTATTTTTTATTAATCTTTCATGCTACTGTCACATAACCTAGGAAACACCCAGATCAAAGTCTGGATTTACATTTTAATCTCCTGTATACAAATTGTGATCCTGTAGCTTTTCCACTGCTTGGTACTGGTTTGACTTGAACTGACTTGACTCTTTTTCATTTGTTTTCCACTGCAGTTAGTACACCCCCAATAGCTCTTCTAAGTGTCTTCTAAATGTCTAAAGGGATGAATTCTAAAGGGATGGTGTTTTTATTTCTCAGGGTGTGGAAAAAATTCTCTCT
>JBBPCX010069281.1:0-11486 GCA_037974365.1 Hydrocynus forskahlii
CTCTCACTCTCTTTCTCTCCCTCTGTCTATATCTCTCTCGCTGTCTCTCTCTCTCTCTCTCTGTCTCTCTCTCTCTCTGTCTCTCTCTCTCTCTGTCTGTCTCTTTCTCTCTCTCTCTCTCTCTCTCTCTCTCTGTCTCTTCCTGTCTGTTTAATGGGTGGATTGCAAAGGGAATAAAACAGGATTATATCTGAAAGTTCTATTCACCACTACAAAATTGGATCATGCCTGAACAGAACTGAAGTGTTGTGTCTTTCTTCTCCGCTCCATTCAGTGTGGAAATGGCCCCATGCGGCCCTATCAAGGAGCCTAAACAGATCTTTAACATGCAAAAGCAGCAGAAAAAAACACACATAAATTCTGTTTTAATTTTCCTCAGTGCAGTGGCAGCCAGGGGCAGCAAATTAGGCAGCTGACCCCCGTACCCCTGAAACATGATAGGCTCCTCCAGGGGCACCAGAAGCGATTTTAATGTGAGGAGGACGCATTGGTCTATGTCTCCCGTGTGGTTGGCGAAGGAGGTGGGGTGGATAGTGGCGCGTGGAAAGTCTTGGTACTTTGGGGGGGGGGGGGGATTGGTCATTGTCTGGGGGAAAAGGGGGGGGTGCGAGCGTGTCTCGGCCTTTGTCCGGGAAACAAAAAGTTTGCGTGTGTGTGCGTGTCTGCTATAATGGTTCCGGCGCTTATGGGCTCCTCCCAGTGTCAGTATGAAAATGTCCAGTGGTATTGAATAAGAGTGCCACCAATTCCTGCTTCATTCATTTTACATTTACATTTTTACCAGATCACTCAAGGAAAGTAAAATTTAAACTGGGTTCAGAAAATACAGCTGAATGGGAAAAGCCCCCCTTTGACCCCTTTGGGTTCTGGCATAGTATACAACCATAAGAAATGCATATAGTTTTGTAGTATGTGCAGTATAGAAGTGTGCGGTTTAAGATGCTGCTACTCTCTCTTCCTCATCCATTATTTGAAAAAGGTAAGCATCAAACTGCCAGAGTCAATAAAATGAAAAGTACTGGGACACACTTGTTTTCCAGGGTTTGGGCTAGGCCACTTACTTCCAGTGAAGGACAATCTTACTGCTTCAACATACCAAGACATTTTGGACAACGCCATGCTTCCAACTTTGTGGACACAGGAAGAACCTTTTCTATTCCAGCATGACTGTGTCCCAGTGCACAAAGTAAGCTCCATAAAAACATGGCTGGATGAGTTCGGTGTGGAAGAACTTAACTGTCCTGCACAGAGTGACCTCAACCCCATCCAGCACCTGTGGGATGAACTGGAAGGGAGATTGCGAGCCAGGCCTTCTCATCCAACATCAGTATCTGACCTCATAAATGCGCTACAGAATGAATAGGCACGAATTCCCACAGAAACTCCAAAATCTTGTGGAAAGGCTTCTGTGAAGAGTGGAAGATGTTGTAGTTGCAAAGGAGGGACCAACTCCATATTAAAGTCTATGTATTTGTGTGCAATGTCATAAAAGACCCTGTCAGTGTAATGGTCAGGCCAATACTTTTGTCCAGATAGTGTATATGGGGTGGCAACACCGTTCTGGCTCTATCTCTGACTGAGCACCATCAAACATCTCTGGAATGATTTTGAGCGTTGAGTCCCAGAACAATTTATCCAGTATTCATATCTGACCTCACCAGTCTCTACAGCAATGTTCCAACATCAGGTGCAAAGCTTTCTTAGATGAGTTGAGGCAGTGACCAACAGGATAAGGGCAAATGGTTAACAATTCTGGGGATTTCAGGTCCAAAAAGTGGAATATTTTTCAATGGTCATGTCTGGCACCTGGTGTGGGCATATATTTGATTCACTAAAGGCAAACCACCCCCACAAAAATTTCTACATTACTGGCCTGGTAGAACATTACCAGGAAAGGTGCCCAATGTTTTATGGTATCTGTGATCAGCAGACGGCAGGCTTTCAACATTGGTAAAGAATTTGCAATAAATTACTTAACGCTGAGCTACTGCTACTGGTGCAACCACCAGAGAGTTGGGAGCAGCTGGTGGTCTAGCGGTTAGGGCATTCGCCTTGCGATCAGCAAGTTGTGGGTTAGAATCCCAGGACTGCTAGTGGCACCTCTGAGGTACTTTTAAGCAAGAAGGAACGTTGTCTCATTTCACTTCACTTTGTACTGTGTATATGGCTGAAATGACAGTAAACCTACTTGACTTTACTTGACTTTTTCCCAAACAGGTCACTTAATATGTAAGTACACATACATGCATACCTTTTTCTCCACAAGGCTCACTAACACCCAATTCTGAGATGAAATGTACATATCAACAAAGACAAAATGCAGAGACAAGAATAAAAGCCACATTCACGTTTTTAATGAACAAAACAAACAGAATAAATGTAAAAATGTGTTTTACAAAGTGTGCATATGATGTCAAATGTACGTCTGTGAAATGCATGTGATCCGCTCAGCATATCGTTATGTCTTAAGGTAAAAAGTCAAAATGTATATCAGGTGTATAAATGAGAATCTCAAATAAGGTGGAATGCTATTAAGAAATGACAATCCAATAGAATCCCATTTATTAACTTGTTCATTTCTCATGCGCTTCAGTCTCTCTGTTAGTGGTCCGGTGTTTTCAATGATGGTCCATCGACCATGCTGTCGATGAGCAGTCAAACCAATCCTTAAACTTTACATGACACAGATTTGTCTAGCTCGTTTTAATAAACTATTTCATAAACTATTCATTCCTATTTAATAAACAATTCGTTCCTAGAAATCACTTCATTACACTACAGGTTTTCATTCATTCATTAACAGTTTTCAAAACATGAGCCTCATTCATGTCTTCATAGACTAAAGGGCAAAAACTGGCTGAAGAATGACAGAAGAGAGCTTATCTAGAGTGCATCAATATTCCATCAATTTGAGAGTCAGGCTCCTAAAGTGTAGAATTCTCCACAGTCTATTTTACTCCAAAACTAAATTGAATAAAATGCAAATGGCTCAGTTGTATTCGAATGAATCAAAATACCATACCATACCATACCATACCATACCAATTTATTTATAAAGCACTCACAAAATAAAACAAGAACAGATATAAGCAAAATAATAATCAAATAGGAGAGGAAACAGGAAATCACAAACCAAATTTTTAAAGGAGGCTTAGATTGATGCCTCATCTTGTATCATGTATCTACTTTGCTTTTTTGTTGAAGTGCATACATGGAACATTTGGTTCTTTGAACCCCCCCCATTTTTTCCTCCTTTCTCTCTCTTTCATCTCTCCTTCTTGTTAATATGTCAGATTGTGTTAGAATAAACTTTGAGAATAATAAAAAAGAAAAGAACATTATGGAGAAATAACGAGAAATAAAAGTCTGTACGCTTCATTGGTCCTACGCTCTACCTTGTTACTATTTTATTCCTTGTGAAACACTCCTCCATCAGGCTCTCCATTTCAGTGATATGATGTCTGTCATCCCCTTCTCTTTCAGCACCTGCCAGATCTGAACAGCAAAATCAGATTTAAAAAAATGTATAATGCAAATTGTAAGCATTGGCCCATTGTCAGGCTCAGAAAAGACTACAAAGCAGAACTGCCACCAGACTGGGCTTTTAATGGACTTGAAATTTACACCGTTTACACCGTTTCCCCGAATGCAGTTGATGATCCAAGACATACTTGGTGTCCCACGTTTGCTTGTGCAGTTTTGTTTTGGGGCTACGAGGCTAACGTCGCTAACAAATGAGCTACCTTATGATCGCCTGTTAGCAACATGTGACTTGCTTCTGTCAGATTATTTGGTAATCTCAAATAGCTTTGCTTGTGTGGTTTATGGCAGTGTAGATTACAGTGTTATTTATAAAACTGGTTCAAAGGATGCACCAAATTCAGTCTTCGAGACCACCCACCTTCTCCAACATGGCTGCCTTGAGTGCAGGATCTTTCACATCCTTATCAGACTGGACTTCCACTCTCACGATGTAGGTTTTTCCCTCAATTACTGGAGGAAGAACTGGACACACACGAACAAAGAAAAAGACAAACTGAAGGCATTTTAAAGTGGGCTATAAAGGAGAAGAACGGATCAAAAAAATGGGTCAAATACATTTTTTTTAACGTTGGGACGTTATTACTGTGGTCAGAGTGAAACACCTAATTTGTTCCGCAATCTCATGGTTTACGCTTGAACTGAAACGGAAGTTTATATTCAGCAATCTAAAGGTTTTCACCTCAGGAACCTAAGGATACGTTCTGAATGCCCGATCGTAACGTGGGCTAGATGCGAGATTCAGTTCAGATAAAACTCACTTGATTGGCAGAAGAATGGATATGTGCCAGAGCACTTAATGTCGTCAATCAGACCGTTGTAAATGGAACCACAGTTATCGTCACCCTTGGAGTTATCAGGCTGCCCAGCCATCCAGCTAATTTTGGAAGGCCTGGTCTGGTCCGACCACTTCCATGAGTCTCTGAACAGGCCGAACCAGGATGGATTGCTTCCTGAGATGATCCTCATTATTTCTGTATTGGTGGAATCAGTGGTTGCGCTGGCCAGGTCAGTGTAATAGGTTCTGCAGTAGCTCTGAGCTTCTTTCCACGCAGCATAATTTGAGACGAGGACAAACTTGGTGGCGCCGCTGTTGGCTGTGATTTGAAAAACACAAAGAGCACTTTAAGTTGAATTTGTTTTCTAGAAGAAAACAATCAGAATCAGAAAACATTATTGACTGCTTATGTTACGACTGCACAGACACACCAAGACAAGAACAATGTCAAATATAAAGTCTAAATCAATCCAATAAAAAACTCTGCAGAAAACAACTCAATACGATATATGAAATACACTATGCCATATACACAAATACTGGGTGTAAATATTACAGACAAGGAGCTCACAGTTGATGAACGCTGTGTGAGGACTGAACATTAATACAGTTCATGTTTGACACAAGACTAAAATGATTCTTTTTGAGCTCCTGAGGAAATTCCTAGTAGATTGTCAGTATATTAGTCTGAAGCAAAAATGGGTCAAATAAATGGCATTTGATGTTTGATGTTTGATGTTGGGACATTAATATTATGACCAGAGTGAAACACCTCAACTGTTTTACTATCTCATGGTTTATGCTTGAACTGAAACTGAAGTTTATTTACAGCAATCTAAAGATTTTCACCTCAGAAACCTAAGGATATGTTCTGACCTCGCAATCGTGTGACAATTAAGTGCTGGATTAGAAATATAGCAGTGCTGGATTAGAAATATTGGACTAATAGACAACTGCGGCATACAGCCTCTTTAATCCATTACATTAGGCTGTCTGTAGCTTCTAGCTTCTAGAACTGATTTTAAGGCTGTTATTATTACTGATTGGGCACCTACAAAAATTAAAGTGTGTCTTATGCTCTGTAATCCCACTGTATTGGATCCTAAGGTCATCAGATGTCGGCTCATCAGTACAAACGCAGTTTCTATGCTTCAAAGGCTTTGAAAATGTTAACAAGTCACTTTGCATATGCTTTGGTTTCGTCTCGGGGATTTTGTTGCTTTTGCATGTTAATGTAATTTTATTATTTGCTCAGATCTTTTTAAACTGTTCTATTGTTCTTTCATTCATGTTGAGCATTTCTCTGAAAGGTTTGAGTTGCATGGGTGTATGAAAAGTACTGTGTACTTTAACATGTTGTACAGACAATTTTGTTATGATGAAGGAAGAAAGAAGGCAATATGTTGTTTCTCACCATCATAACATACAAACGGTTTGCTGCTTGTACATTCCACATCAGCCCATTCGCCATTCGTATTTATTGTGCCACACTCCTGCTGTCCGCCCTGGTTGTCGGGTTGTTCCTTGGCCCATTTCATCCAACTTCCAAGTGGGAGATTTTCGAAGGACCAGTGCCAGTTTTTGACGTCGACGTACAGTCCAATCCAAGCAGTGGAATTAAAATTCTGCTCTCTCGTCTCACTTTGAAGGTTAGCCATTTCGACATCACTTTCGACGGTGGCCAGGTCAACATAGTTGGTTCGGCAGTAGGTTTGTGCTTTCTGCCATGTCTTTTCCACCTGAATCAGATGGAACTTACGTTCCACACACAGGGCGAGGGAGAGGAATCCTGTGAAGGAGACTGCATTGTAACACTGTTCTTTGGTAAGAGGGGGTGTTTATAACTGTAGTTCAGTTCCCTTTTTCCAAAAAAATGATAATTTGTTATATATTATATTTAACATTGAACCAAAAGATGTCCAAAGGCATGTGGGTCAATGAAAAGTCCGATTTAAGTGGGCAGATTTCATTATAGAGGCTGGCAGCTGGGTGGCCTAGTAGTTAAGGCATTGGCCCTATAAGCAGAAGGTTGTGGTAAGCAGAAGGTTGTGGTTTCAAGTCCCAACTGCTAGTGTCATCACTGAGGTTCCCTTGAGCAAGGTACCATCACCACATACTGCTCCCCGGGCGCCCCTCATTGGCAGCCCCCTGCTTCACTTGGTAAATGGGTTAAATATAGAGAAAGAATTTCACATTATCCACACTGTGTGGTGTGTTCACATGTGGCTGTAAAAAAATACCGGTGATTTCGACTGAACCATGGAAATCATCATAACACAGCCTTGAGTGGCTTTTACACTTTTACAGCTGCTTTTACAAAAGGCAAAACACACATCAGTACTGCGAACATAATCTAATTGTGGTGTGAAGTCGTCTGTCTGTATACCTTCACTTCATTTGACATTCGTTTTTCAGTGGCAACCGTGATTATAACACGGCATACTCAAAGCGTTTATAACAGCCATGATGTGTTCACACATATTTTTCCATATTTGTCCTAGTCCTGCAAATATTACAGCCCCTAATGGTAAATATCTGTTCCTGTTCCAAAGTCTGAGATCAGTGTTTAAAAGCTTGAAATCAAAATTTCCATTCATGTAAAATTCAAATAATTTTCAAATAATGGAAAAGTAAATCATTATTACTTTTAAATGTGTTCAGACTGATGAACAGAACACTTACTGATGTTTAACAATTAAATAATTGATGTGCTGTGTGAGACTGAGAGTTGTTAAAGTAAAAATGAGCGCTTTAAAGTGCTGACCAAATCTCAAGGCAGATAATTTGACATGTGTACCATTAAAAAAAAAAAGGTTGTCCCCCAAACATGTTGATATTTTTGGTATTTGTTTATGACATTTACATACAGATGAGTGACAAAGAAAAGTAAGCCGCTGGGCCACCACAGGCTTCAGTGTGTCTTTGCATAGAATCTCTGGATCTGTGCTGAAGGAATGGAACACCATTCTTCCCTCAATTATTGCCGTAACATATGATTTTCATGATCTTGCCCTGTATATGTGCCTGGCTGGTTGTGGGTTTGAGTCCCATGCTGGGCGTTATATGCATGCTCGTGCAATTGGATGACCTTGCATGAAACTCCAAAAGAGCTATCACTCTTTTGCCCATGAGGCAGTTGCTGGTTAGGGTGTTGCCCCTGTGATCTAAAGGTTGTAGGTTTTAATCCCAGTGGCACTACTGAGGCACCCCCCCCCCCACAGCCTAACAGAACCAGGCAGGATTCAACAAAGAATACCTCCAATAAGGCTGATAACTCCGACTATGTCTTGACTAAACATCATGATATTTGATCCTGAATGCAAATGACAAGCTCATCACCACAGTCCTTTTCAAACTGAAGCTAAAATCTGAAATGTCAGTCTGCCTGGACTCCTTTAAACCAGAAGAACCGCAATAGCTTCAGTATGAAATACCACCCAAACTGGTCTGAGGACGAACACAATAACTAGTGTTAAAGTAAGAAATTTCAATGATCATGTTAAACTAAAGTGTGGACTGAGAAATTCACAAGACTGCAACCATCCTGAAATCCAAACCCACCCCCTGGGTATAAAGAAGAAATGGCTCTACTTCAAGCTCAATTGACAAAGATGCAATGTTCGGCTTCAGTCATTCAGAAAGACACATTACCCCTCAGCCTCCCAGATCTAGTCACACTCCCCACCATCCAAAAGATTGCAGTGAGTTATTATGTAACACACACAGGTCAATAAAACCACTGAGAAGAAAAGCGATACATTTTTCCAAGCACCAAATCATATATCGGTATATTTATAGTGTAAAGTGTGAGATTACACTACCTGTAAATTGAAGAACACAGAAGATCATTTTTTGTGGTTTCCTTCCAGGAGCTTAATCCAAAGTCCTGACAGTTTAAACTAGTCGTTTATCTCCTCTCTCGTGCTGAATCTCTAATGCAAACCACCAGTCCTTCTTTCCCTTAGGATCCTTGCTTAGAGGTTCCAGTCTAAGCAACAGACCCTGATTTCCATCAGCACTTTCCATACAAAACTCTTTAATCAAACTGAATGAAAGAGCATGTAAATGGATTGTGGTCGGCCTGATGGCAGGCGGGATGATCCTCAAGTTCATCCGCGGGTGCAGTTTCCACTAGGGACACTTTTCAAAGCGTCAGGCTGAGCTCAGAACTAAAGCCCATATTTTACAAAATATCCCACTTCTTCTACTTTCGTCTGCTCCGGATTAGGGGTCGCCACAGCGGATCAACCGTCTCCATTTCTTTCTGTCCTCTGCATGTTCCTCTCTCCTGAACTGAGCCCATATTTTACAAAATATTCCACTGGAAGTTACTATTTGTGCCCTGCAGTGATTGGGTTGCCAGTCCAAAGTCAAAGTCAAAGGGAATTTTATTGTCATCTCCGCTTTTCGCACGTAAACAGTGAGACGAGACGGCGTGGATCCAGATTTCACAAAAGGACATATAGAGTACACATATATAAACAAACTATAAATATAAACTCTAAACTAGAAGTAAATGTGCGCAATTTGGTACAGGGTCATTTTTTTACATAAAAAAATTGTGCAAATGTTGCATCAGCAGTCAGGGGGAAAGCAGCAATACTGGAATATAATTGTATGCTTTACATGTGTAAAAGACCAACACCGTTTCAAAACAAATAAAAATCTATGAAAACTACAGAAGCTCTGAGACAGTCATCCAAGAACAAAAGTAACAAAAGGTGTGTTTTTTGCATGTACACTACAAAACCAAACCCCTTAATTTTACCCCTTAAAATTTTACCCCTTAATTTTGACCTTATTTTCCCATATGGGAAATGAAGGAAAATGAAGGGGAAAAGTGCACAGATTACGACTGATTAAAGGGTAAAACTACTGAATTTTCCTCTTACTTCTTCAAATTTGCCCCTTAAATAACAGAACCTCCTGAATTAATGCCTTATATTTAAGATGAAGGGGTTTCACACACATGCCTTAAATCTAATTTTAAAATAAAATTAAGGGTTCGGTTTCACAAATTAACGGCCATTTAATTCAAACGAAGGGGTTTGGTGTATTTTCAGGGGTAAATTAAGGCAGGGTTACGCACATTTTTAGAACATTGTGTTTCGTAGTGGAAGTTGCATGTGCAGCATAAAAGAATGAGGTGGAAAGTACAAGGTGGAAAGCTGAGTCTTCTCACAGTTCAGGTGTCTGTTGGGGAGGGAGTGGGGGGCAGGCTGTCTGATGTCATGTGGGAAAAAGATCTTTAATGCTTTAATGTTGCTCTAGTGTTTTTCAGATGGGAGCAGCGTGAAGAGCTCCTGTGAGGAGTGTGAGGAGCCGCACACGATGCAGGAGGCGTTTCTGATGCGTCACTTGTGGAAGACGATATTTTTCACCCACTGAGTGCTCGGATTTGCTCCAGCATGCTCCGCAACCCTACTCATGGTTGATGAATTATTGAAGTCACTATTAACATTGTTGTGAAAGCAACTGTATTTTTGCAGTATAAATGAAAACTCAGAAACATTTGTCGGAAATTCTTTCTATTTGCCCCCTTCCATTCCCAAATTGACGTTTTATGGAAACCATTGTGATGGATCTTTCTCTTTATCTGTCATAATTCAGATTTTGAATGTTGCTGCTGATTTAATTCAGGTCATCTGATTTAAATGTATATTTTGGATCAGAATAATGCTCAAGCAGAAAAAAGAACAGAGGTCATTTGTGGATAGCCTGCTCCGTCAGTAACTTCAGTAATGTTGGGGCAGCTGGTGGCCTGGTGGTTAGGGAGTTGCCCCTGTGATTGGAAGGTTGTGGGTTCGAATCCTAGGATTGCCTGTGTCACCACTGAGGTACTCTTGAGCAAGGTACCGTCCCCACACACTGCTCCCTGGGTGCTGTGTTGGTGGCTGCCCACTGGTGCCCCTGGCAGTACTGGGATTTAAACCCACAAGCTTCAGATCGCAGGGGCAACCCCCTAAATACTAGACCACCAGCATCTCTGTGATTCTGTCATGTCAGAAACACTTATAACCTGTAAATTCCTATATTAGTATATGTGACTAGAAAGTGTATAACTCTCTGGCATTGCTTAATGTGTGTTGGAACAAGACAGATCATGATCCGGCCCCACCCAGACTGGATTCAGTGCCTTTTTTTCGTTGTGATTTTGGTTTATTTATTACATTAGATTACATTACATTAATGAAGGTTCACACTATGTGCTGTGCTGTGGTGCGTTCATGTACGACAAACGGACACTTTACACTTACACTTACTGTCATTGTACTGTCATTTTAGTTGGAGCAAAGGCAAAAGGTGGACCTAGGTGGGCCAAGTTATGCTGGTTCCAATCATACTGCCCCCACTGGAATGTGACATTTATACACAAGTCTCTGTCCAGAGCGAATTTGTCATGGATTTTACATTTATCACATTTTCTACTTCACAAAAGTCTGCAAAAACCCTTTCTATTCCAAAAGTACTCAGCTAACGTGAGCTTTAATGTTAGCCACTGCTGTGTCCATCTTCATAATGTCTGTTCCCCACATCTGCAACAAAAAATGATGCATTGAACTTTATTGTAATAAGAAAAAGGCCTGGATGTGGGTATGAAGTAAAAGTGCCTTTTTTTTTCCATTTATGGCATTTGTTTCACTGTTATGGAATACCGGCTCATTTCTCATTTATGTCTATCCACTTCATTATAGGTGAAGACATGAGCTAGTATGAGTTAAATTAGTAAATGAACGTCGTATAAATGAGTTGCATTGCCATCAGAGCTGAGCAATTACAGGCCACACACAGTGTTTGTGTTTGGAGACAGTTTGAATAAACCAAGACACGGATTTAGCACAGCACTTCGGAAAACTTCACGGATGCAGAAATGCCAGTGGAGGCGTATCTTTAGACCGCATCTTTTCTTTTCTGGCTGTGGCTTTTGTAATCTGTTGGAGTGTGTGTGTAAAATGTGCATTACTATTGTTGTACACACTACTGGCCACACTTGATTCAAAATTCCAAACAAAAAATGTTTGGAGAAAATGTAAAAACAATACAGATAAAGAATGTATTATACATTGGAAATGTTAAACTAGACAAGACTCACATTATTTTACAACTGCAGCAATTAAAACAGTGATGTTAAGAGCAGAGTGTGTGCATGTGTGACTCTGTTTCATCC
>JBBPCX010069282.1:0-11486 GCA_037974365.1 Hydrocynus forskahlii
CCACTTTAATTGATATCTCACTTAAAAGTGACACTGCAGGCCAGGTCAGTCATTTCCCCACTGAGACACCTGGTTCAACCCTTTCGTTTACTGCCAAGTTTAGCGGATGTGTTTGAGTAAGGAAACGACCAAACTGTGGAGGACACTGACCCTCCAGGCCCAGGGTTGTGCACACCTGCTTTTTGTCATTATGTGCTTTCTAAAGTATGTGGAGTTGAGCTGGACAGGAGCACTAAATGCACATCTGTTTACAAAACCAGACCAAATGACCTGGAAATAACAGCTACCAGATTAATACCAAGGAGAAATCCACTAATGTTTGAACATTTCTGGATAATTCAAGCCATAAGTCAATCGGAATTGTGTGAGTTGGTATATTGTGTAAAAACTTACCTACTCATTTTTACAGTGGAGGTGAGAGGAACTAGGAAGAACAATGAATACAACTCTTTTATTTATGATGCAAAATTACCTATCTGTGTCTATAGTTTTAATTACCCATAGTTTTATTTTAAATGGTGATAAAGGTAAAATAAAGGGAAAAACATGAAATATAGATATAGACATATTAGTGGGTGTTGTAAGTCAAGTTTTTTTCTGTCATTTTACCTGTACGTAAATGTATGTGTGTGTATATAGAAATGTGCATGTGTTTTAGGACAAAACCACATCTCAAAGCTATTTCTGTCTCATCAGCTTTTATAGACATTGAGCTACTAAGATTATTTTTTACATTTCAAAAATATAATGATTTTTTTTAAATAACTGGAATTTGTATTCCACTTTAAACTGCAGGTTTATGATTGGGATTAATCTTACTATGAATTATTCAGTAACTACAGTGAATAATTCTGTTACTACTCTGAAACGAATTTGCAAACTGTGTAGCTATGAGAGTGAAGAGCTGGGGCTTCTATAAAGGCCACAGTTTGACTCTGCGGCACTTTGCAGTAACTGCTGCAGTTAATAGACTGAGCCCGCTCCATAATGTTAAAGCAGGATGAGCACAGCAGCACAAACCATAAGGAGACAATCTCTGTTAATAATTAACACTCTTGTACCTCCTCCTGCTTGAATAAGGGCTGATTTCCAGACTATAGAGGTAAAAAGATGCAGATCCTATAACAAACATGCAGAAGCTGAGTGCACACAGCCAACACCTCTCATACTAAACTCTCCGTCAGTCTAGACTACACTAAAACACGCAGGTAAATATTGTTTTTTAGAGGCTCTTAAGCCTTTAAACACCATAGTGGCTGTAATGACTCTGGATTCTTTCTCTACTGCGAACTGGTGCTTTCAGTCCACCCACCAAGTCCAGTCCACCCACCAGGATCAGCTCAGGCTTGTTACAGACATGTTCGGTGACATAACCAACCCATGACCTGGCCTACCATGTGGATTTTACTACAGAGTAGGAGTGAGTGTGGAAATGCTCTGATTCAATGTGTTGCAAAGCCAAAGTCAACAACTTATTGTCATTTCAGTTATATACAGATATACAGTGAGACAAGGCGGCGTAGCTCCAGATTTTACAGATTACAAAAAGAAACATAGAATGCAAATATAGAAAGAAACTTTAAATATAAACTGTGCAGTTCAGTACAAGGGTCATTTTTAACATCCAAATAATTGTGCACTGATCTGAAGCTGGACATTCATCTGAGGGTCCAATTATGATGCACTGTATTATGCACTTGTGAAATGTTAGGGCTATTTTCAATCATTTGTTTTAATTGTGCATTCCACGACTGTGTGAGCGTACAAGTGAATATAAGCATTTTAATCTCCGTCTATAAATATCACAATGAATCTTTGACAGTTGATTACTGATGTTCATACAAGTTGTATTCAAATTTTATACAGAGTTCATACAAATTATACAAAATACAGATTTCTGGTATAAAATTACATGTAGAGTAGGAGTGAAATATGTGTACATCTGCATCAAAATTCTCAAATATGTGTACATCTGCATCAAAACCATTAGTAGGCCTGGGTATCCAGGGATATAGCCCCAAATGTTTAATGAATCAGCCCTGGATTAAGAATAGCCAGTAGAACTGAATCTAATCATGATCATCAGTCTTTTTTCATGGAGACGTTGGGGAAACACAGGAGAGGTGAGAAAACCCCACCAAACAGAGTAGGTGAAAAAAAATTTACTACATATGTAGAAGTAAACATTTTTCTGTTAAGTCTTTAAATGTTCTCATTATAGTTTAAGAGAACAGATGTTACAAACGTAATTTATCCATACATTTGAAAAATTCGGCCAAAATCCTGTTTTGCCTGTAGTATCTTGCCTTGAAAGTAATCACATGCAATCATAATAATCAAATCAGTTCAAATTTTGGTCAAATTTAGAATTCTATTATCAAATTACTGTAATTTAGATTTGTCAAAAACGCAAAATCAATTGGTTGTGAGGTTTGGTGTTTACACGCTTACTACAGAGTCTTACTTTTACTGTTGAAGGTGTTTTTCTCAAGCTGGGTCCCATCGTGGACAGAGAATGATGAGTAAGTCAATACTACAGACTTGTGATTCACAGACTGTGCCAAAAGTAAGTGAGGCCTTTGAAAATGGATGGCTTTAATTTTAGGGTGCCTCTGTGGAAGTTCTAATCCCAGGGGTCAGGAATAGTCAGTAAATTCCAACCAGTCTGTAATTAAAATACTTTATTTCTAATTTGTGCAGAGGAAAAAAGAGGTTTGATCAATTGTTTGGTCAATCAGTATGATTCCTACATGCTGTCACTGTGTCTGTTTTTAAAGGGACACTCTGGCCAGCACGACCATCTGTTGTAAACATACTTATTCGCTTCTTTCAGTGGTGCCTCCGTAATCTCGAGTGAGAGTTTGTCATTTAAAGACTAAGAAAGCCCCCTTGTGATGATATAATGAAGGTAGGAGTAACTTCGGAACGGACATGTGAAGGCTGTTTGAAAGTGCAGAAAACATGAAATATAATATATAAACTATGTATATGTCAAAGGAAATTGGCAAAAAATGGACAAAAACAGTTACAAAATAAATCACTAATTCTGTTAAACTAATGAAGATGAGGGTTGCAAAGCTGCTCTATGGACTGTTACATGACAAATAACTTATTAAATGCTAGTTTTGGGCTTTAAATGGAAAGGAAATGATCTAATAATGGTCTAATAACCAAAAATGGGGCTTTTGCTATTTTGAGAAAGCAAAGGAATCCATGAGAATATACTTTGGCATGCAATCCCTCTCTTAGTCTCTTCTGGGTTTAGATAACAGGATTATAAAGAGAGGAAAATCTTCGATATGCAAGGCATGGTCACTTGTATTAACATTCATAGATTACCATAGGAGCCACTGGAGGCCAGTTTAATGCCCCTCACTCATTAATGTGACATACGTTAAACTCAGCAAAGAACTATAATTTATGCTCTAAAATGGCAGAAAAATATCATATTTATGTTTTTGCCCCACACAGGGTGTCCACTTATTTACACTAATCAACAAAACATGTAGTTTGACCAGGATGTCCAAACTCTTGCACACAGCTGCACCCCTAATTAAAAATTCATTTTAATTCATTAGGTGTTAGGTTTTTATTTTGTTTGTGTTAATTCAAGAAAATACCCAGCCATGTTTTTTGTTCCTTAGCTCTAATACTAAAAAAGCTTTATATTGCTTTTATGATAATTCAGCAGATAAATGGAAATTAGGCTCTAAAATGGCAGAAAAATACATAATTTAAAGGCGTCCACTAATCAAACAAAGCTAATCAATTGACCAGGGTGTCCAAACTATATATATTTAAATATGCATGAAAACTGTATTTATTTAAATATGTCACGGCAAAAAAATGTGAACCCAATTAGGTTGTGACTTTTATTCATGTTGATTCAGGAAAATTCACAGCAGTGTTTTCGCTCCACTAGTCCACTTTCTCTTTTCGTGAGATGCCAGTCTTTACAAATAATGCTCCGACGACAGTCTGGGCTCAGAAAAGCAGTGTTATTATCTTTTAGTGTCCTGATCCAAACACTTGTGACACTCTAACCTTTGTAACACTTCGTCCTCTACCTAATGTCCTAAATAGTCTAATGTGTTTATGGACCTCATTCACTGCCAGACAGCTTCTTGACAAACAAAACAAAATCAGTTCATAATGTCACCACGTGTGAGAGTTTGTTAGTCCAGCATCATTAAATCTGTCCAGGTTTTCATGGTATGAGAGGTTTTTATTTCTACACTGGAAAAAAATGGTTATTTGAACATGCATGATGTAAAGGTAATTGCAAAGACACAACACAGACAGAGGATTGAAATCTCATTGTTTAATTGTT
Source organism: Hydrocynus forskahlii (assembly GCA_037974365.1). NCBI lineage: Eukaryota > Metazoa > Chordata > Actinopteri > Characiformes > Alestidae > Hydrocynus > Hydrocynus forskahlii. The sequence continues at coordinate 4,331 of JBBPCX010069282.1, forward strand.
TAATCAACAAAACATCACACCATTATTATAATATATATATATGAGATTATATATGTTTGTCACCTCTCCTGGAGGCCCCAGCAAACACATCAAACACGCCCGGTCTAACTAATCAGCTCGTTAACAACCCCTTGGGGTGGACAGAGTTCCTCCAGGACCGGGGCTGGGAAACACCGGACCGAGGGAGCCCCCTAGTGGCTACTTTTACACAGTACCGTCTCTGCACTGCTTACTTACATGAAACTTTCCTTTGCATCTCTCTCAGATATTTGTCTAGTTCAGTCCTAAACTTCTTTGTCCGAGAACATGTCCACCGGTTTTTCAAAATTTCTACAGAATTACATTGCTGAGATGTAAACAAAGTCAAGTGTATTCTGTACATTTCAGAATCAGAAAACTTAATTGATCCTGGAGGAAATTGCTAAATTATAATATTATATGTTATATAAATATGTATTATACATACATGGCAACTTCTCCTGGGAAAGTGGAAAAACTCATTTAAGGGCCAGAACCAGACCTTATTGGACTGGTTTCATTTACATTATTAAATCTTGGGGTACTGAAATGTACCCTGTTTTCTGGCAGTATGTGATAAATCTTCTGCTCACGTTCCATTCCATGCATGCAGTCCATCTCTGAAAACTAAGCCTATAGCAGCCTCACATTTGCACTGAAGTTATAAGGAGTGAATCACACAGAACTGCTTTAAAATGACGAACAGAACAGCCAATCAGAACAGAGATAATTGATGTATTTTCCTAACGGATAAAGGTTTGAAAACGGTTGTATTGGAATGCATTTCGACTATTTTCTCGTACAAACACCTATAAATATCATAATTGGACGTAATTAGTAATTATAAGGAAACTGTAGATTGGGAGCCTTTTAAAATACAATGGATAATTAATATTACAAAGAGTAATGGAGTGTTTCAGGCTCTACATTTGTACTGTATGTGTTCACGCCAGAATGTATCTGACCGAATTCCCATATCTGAATTGGGGGTAGGTAGGCATGGAAAACAATAACGGTGCAGGACAGGAGAACTGCAGGACCAAAAAGTAAACTGTAGTGTAAAACCCCTAGAGCAGCGAGCTAAATACCCATCAACAAATTATTCATAAAACTGCCTTTCAATGGACATCAGTAAAATGCATTAGTAATCAGTACTGGTTGGATAATTAAAATGATTTCCAGGATGTAAGCTGAGAGAATTATGGTGGTCTCACTTTTATTCACTTTTGATTAATATGTATATCTATCTATCTATCTATTTATCTATCTATCTATCTATCTATCTATCTATATATATATATACGTTATATATAAACGTTAAATAGAAAGCTGCTGCAATTCAAGATCTGTCCACGCGATGGCGCCCTGTATGAACCGCTGCACGTCACCTAAATCAGTCTGGCCACTGTAAAAGTCCATTCAGAAGACTGAGCCCAGCACTCTGCCTCATTAACCTGGGAGTGAAGCAGCTCAGGGTGCAGCTTGTGACTGTAAAATCCATTAATTATTTACAGAAAAATTAAGTGATATATTTATTCTTATGGTCTAATGGGTTAATTCTCTGTGTGCTTTTCCTTAATCATCATCAGGTCCTTGATTTGTTGAATCTCATGCATTGGAGCAGAAACACTGAGGTATACTATATGGACAAAATTATTGGGACATATTAATAATTGAATCAAGGTGCCCCCTTACTTCAAGTTGAAGGCCATCTTAATTCCTTACCATACCAAGGCATTTTTGACAACGCCATGCTTCCAGGTTTTTGGACATAGTTTGAGGAAGACCCTTTCCCAGTGCATAAAGCGAGCTCAATAAAGATATGGTTGGTTGAGTTCAGTGTGGAAGAACTTGACTGACCCGCAAAGAGCCCTGATCTCAACCCCATCCAACACCTTTGGGATGAACTGGAATGGAGATTGCGAGCCAGGCCTTCCCATCCAACATCAGTGCCTGACCTCACATATGCTCTACAGAATGAATGGGCACAAATTCACACAAAAACTCCAAAATCTTGTGGAAAGCCTTCCAAGAAGAGTGGAAGCTGTTATAGCTGCACCAACTCCATATTAAAGTCTATGAATTTGAACGCAATGTCATGACAGTCTCTGATGGTGTAATGGTCTGGTGTCCCCATACTTTTGTCCATATGCTGTATGCTGTTGAGCTTCTGCTCTGTGCCTCAGTCACATTTATGTTAATAGTACCTGAGCCAGGCCACAGTGGCTGTGAGGTTTATTCCACCCCACCCCCAGGAACCCATTCCTATATTTGTGCTCCAGAAATGTCATCCATAATCAGTACAAGCTTCAGACCCCCTGCCTCGTTCCTCAAGAGACTGACAGAGAGAGAGAGAGAGAGAGAGAGAGAGAGGAAGAGAGAGAGAAAGAAAGAGAGCGAGAGAGAGACAGAGAGAGAGAAAGAGCAAGAAAGAGAGAGAGAGAGAGTCCACAAATACAAAACTTCTCATTTGTATTCTTGTTGAACATCCCATTTCAAATGCTACTTACTCTAAACTACACCTTAGTGTGTCTGGATTTCCTCCATTACCTATTGCAAATTTCCCAGTTGTGGGACTAATAAAGGTTGATCTTATCTCATTGTCCACTGTCTATTGGCCATTGCCCTCCGTTCACTGTCCACTATAGTCCACTATAGTTCCATGCTGTTCACAGTGTGAACGACATGGAATTCCTCTCTGCATTTAACCCATTCACCAAGTGAAAGAGTGGGCAGCCAGCGATGCCTGGGGAGCAGTGTGTGGGAAGATACTTTGCTCAAGGGTACTTCAGTGGTGCCACGGGCAGTCCAGGGATTCAAACCCATGATTACCCAGTGTATACCGTCCATTACCCACTGGCCATTACCCACAGCTCACTACTTACTGATCACTGCCCATTACCCACTTCACATTACCCATTACCCACTGCCCACTGCCAATTACCTACTGCCCACTGCACATTACCCACATCCCCCGTCACATTACCCTTACCCAGTTCCTACTGCCCACTGCACATTACCCTCTGCTCATGGCCTATTGCCCATTACCCACTGCCCAAGGCATATTGCCCACAGCCCACGGCATATTACCCTTACTCAGGTCCCACTGCACATTGCCCATTATTTAGAGAACACTGCCCATTTCCCAGTCCTCAGTGACCACTGCACATTACCCTGCCCACTGTCAATTACCCACTGCCCAGTGCTCATCAGTCATTACACATTGCTCACTGTTCATTATCCTCTGCCTATAACCCACTGCTCACTGACTGCACATTACCCAGTTCTCACTGCCCACTGCCCAGTAACCTCCTGCCCGCTGTCCATGACCTATTGCCCAGTTCACACCACTCATTGCCCCGTACACAGCCCCCCACCCCTCACTGTCCTGCGAGTGTCTCTTTAAGTGCGCTCTTTTCCCCCCACGCCTCAAAAAGCGGCTCGTTCCGGCTTTGCCTCTTCACGCCTGTGTATCCCTGCTCTGTCCAACAAACTAGTACCACGCACAATCTCCCAAAACTCCCCCAAACTGCCTCTATCTTTAGCTCGTATTTATTATTCCTCCACATGCTTATCAGTCTCTCTCTCAGCCCGCAATGTGGTGGGGTCTCCTCTCCGGGAGCACTGCGTCGCGCGCTGGCGGAGTGATACAAGCTGCGGCGCTTCACTGCTTCGCGAGCCAACGGGAGCGGCGCGCGCTCTGGAGAGGGAGAGACTCGTGCAAAGACGGGCAAGAAGAAACCAACGGACTTCTGGAGCAGAGCAGGAGGACGAAGTGCATGCAGCTGGACTGGAGTGAGGGTGGTCCTTGCCCCTGAGGAGTGGACCCAGACCACTGGCATGATGATGAATAAGATGAGGATGAGGATGACGAAGATAATGACTGTAGGCTGTCACTGTGCTTAGGGGTGAGTAAAGTTGCCACTCGGACTGAGACAGGGCTGCATGGTGCCGTGCACGTAGCCCTGAGGATGACGAGTCCATCCCTGCACGGTTATGCAATGTTAGTAATGTGGTGGTCTCACTTGCATGTGCGTGAGGGCCTCTGCTGGTGTTTACTGTGTTTGCCCTGCAGAGCTGCGTTACTTTCTAAAGCCCCCCGTGGCTCTCGTGGGACAGAGCTTGTGGTGCATGAGCAGCACACCCCTGGTCTGGCTAGGAAATTGGGCTGCACACGTTTACAGATGGGTGAAGTTTGATTTAGGGCTTAGACGATATACACTAGTCCTTTCTGAAATATTGCACAGGAATCCCTCCCAAGAAAAAAAAAAAACAAGTCACACAGACTGGAAGGTTTGAACTGACACTTTCTGACAGTATGCATGGAAAACGCTTGGCTCATAGGAAAACATGAGAAGGTGTGTGTGTAGATAGACAGACAGATATGGATATGCAAATGCGAGTATATATATATACATATATCCACGAATGAGTATATATACACAGACGTACATATACGTGGGTGTGTATATGTATGTGTATATAGATATATGATTTTTCTGCTACATCTGAGCCACATAAGTGAGACTGAAAGAGGAAATGTCTTTTTGCCTACTTTGTTTCACTTTCACATTCACAAGATTTCCTGAACAGGTTGAGGTTCTGTAAACATGTTGTAATCGCACGTAATAAGTAAGAAAGCAAATTCCAGGGTAAAAGATGTTACTTGGCCTTAGTAGTTTGAGCAAGTCTAAACTGCTATAAAAGAGAAGGAGCAGAAGAGAGACACAAGGCCAAGAGGACAAAATACCACAGATATCAGATGTCAGAAGATGACAACTTTCTTGTGATGTCGGTCATCTGGTTACTGTTCTGAATTCATTTCTGTTTAAAATGTTTCTCGATCCGCTAACCCCAGGCCTTGACCCCTGGTGACCCACAGCACTGCACAGGTTCAGTGAGGCCCAGCTCGTGAAGGGCTTGGTGATCAGTTGTTGAGCTGGACCGTGAGTGCTGAGTCAAGACAGTGAGTCAGAATTGTTCACAGTGGTAGTGACAGACTCCGGGTGTCTGAAGTGTTTAATGCCTCTAAGAGCCTCCTCACAAAGAGTTCTCACATGATACGGTCACAGCTACGCCAGTCAATGACAGAGACTTTGTTTACAGTAGTTTTTTCTTACAATAGCTTTGGCCTAAAAGTTTTCTAATAGTACACTTATGGTTGAGAGGTATACACAGGGTGTTATAAGGCAAAATAGTACCGAAAAGAATTTTACCTCAAATATTATTAACGTTCCATATAAATTCCATGTAAATAAAATAGCTATGTTTGCGTTATGACGCCTGGTTCCATTCACCACCACTGTGAAGGAATCTGAGTCAGTACGTTTCTTATAATTCTGTGACTACTAATTATTAGAGTGATTAGAGTGATCTGAAGAGTGTACTTTTGCCATTTAAGCGATTGCAAAGTTGTACAAATTTACATTTTGGTTTAACAAGGCTGTGAGGATTTCTCCTCAAATCAGAGAAATATAATCTTGCATTCACAAATGACCCACTTAGAAATATTGACTTGGTTTAGGTCGGTTTTATTGGTCAAATGGCTTTTAACATTGTGTCAGCAGTCCAAGGAAATTGATTGGATGAGAGAAATGCATTGGACAAGAGCACTAGATAATGAAATATAGAACGTAAGATAAAATTATTTAAAATAAATGGCATTCTAACTATTGGTGTGATACAGGCAGTACTGCAAAATTAGCGTAACCTCAATATCATGTACATTTATAGGCCTAATGATATATTAGCCAGCATTTCCCATCTCATTCGATTTGCTTTGCAGAGGAGTTCAGTTTGGGCTCTCTCTGAGCACATCTGGTCCAGATAATGAGCCTGCTTGAATCAGGTGTGCAGGATTTGGGTTAGAACTTGCAGGATGGTGGATCTCCTCAGGAGCTAACCCCTATTTTAGATTCTTCCAAGTCTTTGGGGCGTGAACCTGCAGGAACTGTCAGTAGCTTCACAGGAGGTGTTAGGCCTGTGTGTTGACTGAAAAAACAAATATTTATTTTAGAAATGTTATCTTTTGTTTCACTTCTAACCTTTATTTAACCAAGGGACTCATATCCCTTTTTGCAGCACCATCAGGAGCATCTCTGTCCATCACAGAGAGCATAAACTAAACTACCTACTTCGTTTAATTGGGTTTCATCATGAAGTCCTGATACTCTGTGGTGCTTACAGGAAGGTGGACTCATGGGTTTAGGTGTTAGGAAGCTCTTTTAAGAGCTGTAGGAGGAAATACATAAAATCTAATTAATTTTGAATATATTACACAACATTCATTCATCCAAAGTGACTTACAGATATATAACAAATGTGCAGAATCACATCATTATCAGCAGAGAGTTTCTTTGAAAAATAGACAGTTGGGTATGAGTATAGTTGGGATTTTACTAATACTGGTATTGATACTGATGCTACTTATCAATAGTGGTATTGATACTGTTATTGATCCTATGCTCAGAAGTCACGAAAAGATGGGAAAATATATATTTTCAGTTCTTTTATTATAACATTTTTGGTAAAACACGTCTGGTCAACAAATATATGGTGGTGATCCAATCCAGCAGCAACCATTTGAACATGCAGCTATTTTAGAACACTGTATAAACACAGATCTGTCTAGGAGCTTCTCCTTGTATCTCCATACTTCTGACCAGTGAGTGACTGAAACCAGTTTAGTTCTGGTTCTCAGTACCCATTCCTTGCCACATTTATGTTGTCCCGTGAACTGGCTTGGCATGATTTTCATGCTCTTAAGATTCTATAAATAACTGGTGTGTCTAAAATTTAAGCTCATTGTTGTGCTGTTGTTGTTTTTGGCTGTCAGATTAGTTTGCTTGATGCACCGTGGCGTAATTTTGCCAAACTCACAGACAAAGCTTCACCACACCTGTTTCACAAGATGATGCAAGCTGCAAAAGTTCAGTATGGCTTTAGCTTTAGGCTTCATTCGTGCATAAGTTGGGTTATCTCAGTCCGTTGTGATGTTTTAGTGTAAAAAGCTGCAGGCCGTATGTTGCAGTGGTTTTGCATGACGTGTGACCTGGTGAAATCACTGTAGCACACATATATATATATATGTGTGTGTGTGTGTGTGTGTGTGTGTGTGTGTGTGTGTGTGTGTGTGTGT